>NW_011627155.1:1410624-1465413 GCF_000204515.1 Acromyrmex echinatior
ACAATCGAAGATGATAATATTATGAGCACCTCCACAAATTCGTGATATACTATCGCACGTTTAAGATATAGTACGTTTTACTACGCATATACATGCCTATGTGAAGCACTTAGGAGACTCATAAAGTACACAGACAAGGAAGAATTTAGACTTTTAGACTTTTTAAACTCGCCTAGAAAGACAACTTAAACGGGCTCTTTTCGTAATTACGTTATGTTTACGATCTCTCCAATGGTATCTACTGGCGAGATATATAATTCGAAATGCACAAAAGGCTCGTCCGATAGAAAGCATAAAATAAGAGATGATGTTAAAACTTGAGTCACGTTTGAGAAAACAATGTTTAACTTACTATTTTAAATTTATTTTATGCATTCCGTTTTGCGCTTAAACTCTTGTAAGCATCATTTGTTTTTGTTTCATATTTGATGAACAACAAGAATGAACGCTTACAATGTATGAGCGTGAAAACGGAACACATTCCATCTCTGAAATAACGTCATCTGAAGAGAGTAAAGGATGCTTCGTGCATGCGTATTCTTTAAATTTCTTGGAGTGAAATCTCACTCCAAAAGAGTTAAAATACTGCCATTACATATTTTTTATTTTTTGACAAACAAAAATTATATTAGGTGTTGGAATTAATTCGTAGCGTTTTTAATGAAAGAATGTTATTTATTTCACATGAGCATTAAAAAATACATTAATGAAAGTACTTCCCATCACTTGTAAAACGCTACGAATTAATTCCAACACCTAATATTATGTGATTATTTGTATGTTAACTCATCTTGCACTTTCACAAAAGTAATTTAATAAAAACACAAAGAAAGAATTCAATTTTGATATACATATGCCATTAATAACGGCACGTGCCGCAATGGCGAGAGAAGATTAGATAGGTCGGTAAAAGCAATGATATAATGTGACAGGTTACAAAAGGAATAGAACGAGAGAAAAAGAGAAAGAGAGAGGATAATCATAAGGGAGAGGCAGCTGGGTTAACCTTCACCTGTCCTCTTAATTCTGACGTAATATAGATGACGTTTTAGTTCGAAAATGTCGGATGTCTACCTAACGAAGATCGCGAGGCTAACAAACAAATCCTAGAGCTAGCGATAATCTTATCGGATTGTTGATACATCGTTCTAAACATTATGTTTTTTTGTATAGCATTGTATAAAAGTTTGATAAAAGTAGAATTCCTAGACGATTTCCATTTCAAGGGCTGTGTCTCCCTTTTTTCTTTTTACAAAAAAAGCTATCGTGAACACGTCATATCGATAGTAAATGGTTTATGTTTGGATCTTTATCGAACTTACAATTAGCTATGCAGTATCGAAAACATATTATTGAAATTTATAATAAATATTATACGTACATTTCATTAATGACACATTCTTAATTATTGCCAAACTAAAAAAAGAATACTAGAAATTCAAAAAATTATGAAATTTTAGCAATACATAGAGAACATCCTATAATAAACTATTTTTTGTTGTTTAAAATCACTCTGAGGGGGTAAAATCCTTGAAAGTTGGCAAATTTTTAGTTTTTGTTTTATTATTTGTCAAAAAGAAAAAAACAAATAGAACATAATTTTTTAGAGAAAACTCATTTCACTGAATGAGATATATTGATTTGAAAATTTATTGATTGTTTAAATAATTATAAAACTGTATAAACAAAACCGAATGAAATATATTAATGTATATGTTTTAACTTTAATTCGTTACAAAGAAATCTTAAGTATGTTAAAAGTTAGTATAGAAACGTGAAGCTGTTTTGCTATTATTTATATTATTTATGAAATATTGATTATGACTTTTAATTTCAAAGAATGATTAATAATTATTATTTTATTAATAATAATAATTTAACTAAACCGATATGTAAATAATATAAATAGATATGTTTATTGTAATGATGACATATTTAAAAATTTTCATACGAGAGGCTGGAGGGGGGGAAGAGGAGGAGGGGGGGGGGAAGAGAGAGAGAGAGAATTATTGAGCATCAAAGACCTTTTGACCGCGTATAGGACGCTTCTTTTACTCATTTATATATATTATTTTAATTATTCTCGTTTTCAGCACATCCCTCGCAAATGGGAGAAAGCTATTTCGTGAGACGTAGCTATCATTTAACGGTTTATCAATGCGTCAGTTCGCTACCACGAGCTCTATCTACTGCCTAATTAGCTGCGTTATCCCAGTGACACGTGTCGGACATTCGGAACCGGACTGCACATCTGCAAAATTAAGACAATAGATAGGTTGCAGCTGCTTGAAAAAGACGGGATGACGCAGATCGGCTGCAATGAGAGTGGTAGAGAGGGCAAATAGACGACGAATCTATTTCATTAGCTTGCACCCCTAGCTATCTACCAGTTAAAGCGGACACTTCGATTATTTTCGACCGTTTTCATAAAATTTATGTCTGTCTCTCCCGATCCCTCTGCGACCTAATCTTCGCTCTTGTTTTCAGAGCATGGCACGCGTGCAATTGAATCATGGAAGCTGTATTATTCAGTAATCGTCAAAACAGTAATATTATGACTGTATCTATACAGAGAAAAATTTCTAGTTGTAAATGAACAAATTTAATATTTACTACTAATTTTTACTACTAATTTCATTACCAATTATTATTAACGAAATAACGATAAAAAAAAAAGTAACAAGAAGTAATACTTCCATTCTCTGACATTTAACCAATCATTTGACTTCTAAAACTTCTACAAAATATTGTTAACTCTCCTACCGGTTCTCTTTTGTCTTTCAAGCTTGATGTGTCCATCCTCACAGTAAGTATACTGTGCTTCTCCCTTTGTCGCTGAATTTCAAGACGATCGTTATCGAGGCTCAATACCGCTCACATGTCAAATTATATGGTTAACACAGTCCCGAAATGGAGGCGATACGATTGGCTCCGTAAAGATTCCAATCTCTCCCCGTAACGAGTTGCGACATGCCTCGTTGCCTCTTTACACTTTCCAATCCTTTGCCTCCGATTCAATATAGCGTGCAGGAGGATTCTCTACTCGTCGCCTGGATCCGCGCTCTTTAAAAGCTAGTCAATCGTACGATCGGCGCCTGTAAGCCTGACGTGCCACGTCCATTGTGAGACAGCTTACGTTACGTCGTTCAAGCGAACTTAACTCGTGCAATGCGATAGATATCGGGAATTATAGGTGCATAGTTGTCCAGACTGTTTATTGAATCAAAATATATGAGAACGTACGTATGCTTAAACCGACGATGAAAAGCGCACATTGTGAAACGTCAAACGTAGGCGAATAAAAGCAAAGTAATCGTGCGTTCATATATAACTGATTGTGAGATCTCTTCTACGTGGAATCCAACACCGAATCCCCGAAACGAGAAAAAAAATCGTCCTTTCTAACATTTCCGGTAATCTTTTCTCCAGAACGTTCTCGAATCTATCTGCCCGCGATAGCCAGCTCGCTGTGTGTCCTTGTTAGATCACCGACCGAATGGAGACCCTCTACTAATTCCACTCGGATTTTCCTAACAGATAGAGATCTGCCATGAACGCGAATGAGAGAATCTATAGACGCAGGTCGTAATCTCGTATTATATTGCGTCACATTCTTGCATTTTTGTCTCGCGCGACGTACCTGCTCATTTTAGATTACGTTCAAGTCTAAGATTTTGCGATAAACGACATAGATGCGACATGCATCATCGTCGGATAATCCATCCATTAGTCACCATGCGATTACAACATATTTCTATTTATCGCACGAAACGTCGAACTTTTATTGGCTGGTCTTGTGTTGTTTTCTGCGAGCACTCTTTTTATTTCTCTAGATTTTGGTCTTTTCGGCACGATCTACGATCTTTTATCCATGCAAACATCCCTGTTTGCTCGATAATCGTGGACTGCTCGAAACACCCCGAACGTGTCTTTCAGCAATGTCCTAGCGGAGGGTGCACGTTTAAACTTCTCTTTGTCCGTGGACAAATATTACATGGGAAAGCCCTTTTTGCCGGTATATCCAGGAAAGATCACGTCTCGATAAGCCCGAAGTGGCAAAGATTCACACCTATCTCGATAAGCCCGAAGTGGCAAAGATTCATACCTATCACTTTACGTAGCAAGACCGAGTAGAACAATAATACGAGACGGAGAGAATAAAATCTGCATGCAGTATCGTCAGTTTACAAATACACTGTATACGTATAATATATTTGCGTATTCGTATATTCGTACAACTGAATCTGTCTACGTGGAATCCAACATTGAATCTTCAACGAGAAAGATGTATACATGTATTACATCCGCATATTTGTATATATATAGGATGGAGTAAAGTCCGAAAACAGCAATTATTATTAAAAAACGAACAATATATCTCCGAAATTATTGAAAAATGTTTCAAACAAAATATACAGTATGAAAATTATACTAGGCAGTATCTATAACCTTGAAATGACCCAGGAATGACGGTCTCAAAGAATAGGCACGTCGACTTTTTATTACAAATTTTGATAAATGAGACATTTCAAAAGACTATGATAATATCAAATTTAGCTCTTTAGTGCGGAAGGTAGACTTGACTATTGCTTCGCTTCTAGGCTCTGCGGGGAAGGTTGCTTGGAGATTTTGCCCATTATTTGATTTTGAAAAGAGCGCGCGCGCACACACACATACACACACACACACACACGCACGCACGCACACGCACACGCACACGCACACGCACACGCACACGCACACGCACGCACGCGCGAGCACACATATATACGCACATACACATTTATTTGTTGCATATCATGAACAAATGAATCTTGATCTAATGTTAATAGAAAAGCAATATTGACATTTGTTAGCTGCAGCTTAAGATCAGCGCTTACTTAATCAATTTATTTAGAATTAAAAGCTCCTTACTTTTAATTGTATTTAATTATATCACAGCTGTAACCAACTTTTTAATACCTTTTGAATATTTTTTCACACAGCATTATAAAAACGCTATAACTTATGTCCGGATTTTGTAACTTACATCGGTCTTGCTTTTCGAGCCATTGTCACGATATTCTAACAATACATATTTTCTATTCATAAAGAGTTCAACTGGAAGGCCATCAATAATTCAGGACATTCAATGTGGTCAGCGTAGACCTAAAAGGGCTAAGATATTTATGGGTTAACTGCGACTACACCGCTTTTCTTTCATCTTCAAATGTAGCTGAGAAATAAATTTATTATGCTTCGTAATAATAATCAGTAGGTCTTTATTGAAATATTTTCCTTTACCTAAGTATAATGTTCTTCAAAGCATTCGACAAAAGTGTTACTTGCATTAATTATGTATGGTGACAAAACATATATATAATGTGACACCGAAGGGTTAATATTGCTTATATAAATTTGAAAACTGACAACATATTCGTTGGAGAAATTAAAGTGACAATTATGAAGTTGCTGTAATCAATTAATTAATTAGCAATCTTCTAATAGTATAGTAATTTATTTAATAATAAATAAACAATATGTAAATAACACAAGAAATAATCCAAAAAGTATTATATATGTAAAAATATATAATTTAAATGAACAATAAACAATATAATGTATATGATACACATAAAAAAATATAGCATAACATAAAATATATGTCAAATTTATGAATTGAAATATTTGTCTGCGTTTTTGTACTTACTAAAATGGTTATAACAGTCTCTAAACATCGTCATGTTTACACTGACTAAATACGAAACTTTTCGCATGGACGCATATCAATAAAACAGTCGCAATCCCTTGTAATCCTTCCAAAGAGTCGTCGTCGCTTCCTGTCGTCATGCGTATGCCCTAAGAAAACCCTTTCACGCGGTCGAGCGCTCTTTCTTCGAAACGTCGGCGAAACGAATCAACGAGATTTTCATTGCAACCCCTACGACTCCCTCTAGACCGCGTCTATTATTGCCGATGTAATCGAGTCGGAAGAAAAGACCGCCCCGCAACCCCTTTGAGTTTCCACCGGATCGTAGGCGAGGAAGAATCGTGTTTTGGCAGGCCGTGATAATGTCGGTGCAGGAGTTTTCTTTTGACATACTACCGTAGGTAGCGCTAATGGAAGCTGCCACGATATTCGAAGGTGGTAGCTCGTGAAATGCGATCAGGATTTAACCCCCCTCCGACACCCCCCCCGTCACCGCTGGATTTACCCTTAATCCGCCTACGCCGAGTGGACACCGCCACCAGGACAAAATATTGAAGAGGTTTCTCTCTTTCTCTTACTATTTTTTTTGCTGCTTCAGTTCGTTTGGTACTTTTGTGATGTGACTCTCTCGCTATGATGCAGACAGTAGAGGCATCATCATGTTCGTCACGTATCATTACTTGATGAGCGATCGAGTTTCTTGAGTTATCCCTGGCGCTGCACACTTCTTAATTGCAGAAATGTTGGAGAAATTAAAGTGCGAACGGTGCAGATATTTTATGAGAATAAATTGAAGGCTCTGTACGTCTCTCATTTAATACCGTACAGACATTTGGTGAATAGCGGTTTTAATTCGAATGAGACTTTTCAACTGAAGGCAGCGGTGGACACAGATTTTCCGGACGGATTCATCGAGTTTGTATCACATGTATGAGAACGGAAACCATCGTGACTTTTCCTGTCTCGTGGAATCAACTTCCTGTAGTCTTGTATCATATAGTAGACTACTCACTACTACGCGCCATTACGTTTTCCTTCTTCAAAAATAAAATCTCAGAAATCATTATGTATCGTATTTTTCTTCATATTTTTAATCTAATCTTCTGTCGCCGAAATATTTAAAAAATTTTCGATATAATATATTGTAGGATCATATATTGTGTATGTGTGTGACACAAACTATAGAAACCAAAGTCTCAAACGGTCTAGCTAGATTTTAAATGCTTGTATAATTCTTGTGTGAATTTATAGTATACTACGTTTTGATGCTTATTCGCATTTTCGAAACGATCTTAATGATGCTGAATGACATATTAAAATCTATAAATAATTAATTCTTATTGCGAAAAATATTACCTCGGCCGGATCGAACATTATTGAGATCGTTTCGAAGATGCGAATAAGCACAAAAAATTTATTCAATTGCTAGTCAATTTAACTCACACAAGAATCATACAAGCATTTAGATCTAGTTAGACCGTTTAAGGCTTTGATTTCTAAAAAAAAATTTTGTTTCAGATTCAACAGTTGTATAGATATACAGAATTATCTTTTATTCTGTCCTATGTGGATTTTATGAGAAAATGCTGCACCGCTGCGTTCCTTTGGTGGCGGTGTCATATACTGTACGCGAGTAAACTTTGATGTTCTTAGGGTATTTTAGATTAACTTTTTACACATTTCAAAAATTACCTCGAAATTTTTAAAAATGAACTCTTAATTACTTTTAAAAACCTTAATTTCACTTATAATAAATTTTTCCAAGGAAATAATTATGACAAAATTTTCCTCTTATATCATACTGAATGTCGCGTTTGACGAAGATCTCATTTTGTTTAATATCAGTTGGAGATCTATCAGACATCTCTAACGAAATTCCTGTACCGTGTAAATATTCGTAATCTATCAATGACAACCAAAGGCAGCGTATGTTAAAAAGACCTTGTCACAAATATAAATATCTGATTTATGGATTAACTAAAAAGGATCTCGTGATCCCTAAAAATTCAGGTTATACTGAAATCGTACGATCCACTTATCCAGCAATTATGAGAATCATTTAGCATTTCTATTGTTGATATGACTTTTTTGAAGTTTTTCACAATTCAGAAAGAATTTAGCCTCATTTTTAACACACTGTGCGAATATGGAAGGGTTTCCTCATGAGAAAAGATTTGAAAGGATTATATTTGGAACAGTTTCCATTTTCACACAAAACGTTTTCATTACCCTTTTTTATTGTCATGCTTTTTCAGTTGAACTTCTCGATTCATCTTCTTTCTTTTTTTTTCGTATTTTTGTGAAAAGAAAAAAAATGAACTGTATATAAAAAATTCGGCTAAAAACAGCAGATCTATACTATCTGCCTATTTGCGTCTAGACAAAAAAATGTTAATTTCAACATTAAATTAAAGATATCATAGCAAATAGATGTGTTCATGTATCGTTATTTTTTATCAATTCGATAATAAAGTTTGTTAGATAAAACGTCTGTTTCATAAATGTTTTATGAGCTCACAAATAAATACGATAATATTCATGATTAAACTCGCCTAATTATTCATCGTTAATGAAATAATCGACCTCAGAAATGAGACAGTCGTGCTTGAGACGACGCGCAGATAGTAATAGACAACGTTTACGCAAAAAAATGGGAACATAAAGCATCGATAAGAGAAAGATGGTTGAAGTAGCAACATTAATTTCAAGGAAGTGAGAAAAATTATTTTTGTTTTAAATTAATTTTAAAGATTAGCGATATAATGGTAACGTTTTGTTTGCGGCGATTTAAAAGTTGGTCGAAAGTTTTGAATACTCGCTTTTTGTCGATTTTTGAAAATAGATGGAACTACCATGCGGACATAAAAATCGAAACTTGACCGAAAGTGTATACGAGTTATAGTCGTAACATCTGCCACGAAGCCACTAACAGCCTGACAGTCCTACCACATTTGCGCAACTGTCGCTTCGGTGTTTAGGTCACGTCAGACAGGAAAATCATTTAGATTCCCAATGATAATTACCAATGATCGATGCTGATAATAATATACATCTTTACAACTCGGACATAGCAACTCCGTAACATATGACGCCGATTACGAAGGACAATAGAAACGACGTGACAGAGTTTGTTGGGATTTTCAAACACTTTTTATGCAAATAATCTCTATTAGTGGAATTTATTCTTTACTCCATACAACTCTCTTGTGTCTATGTTATTCTTTAATTACGACGAGAAAGAAAGTCACAACGAAGCGTGGTTATAGGATCTCCCAGCAAGAGGAGGGCTGAAAATATACGATGGATGTCTAATGGTGTCATTTGACACCCATCGTATATTTGAGATCATAATGGACAGTGTCCGAGGATAAAGGCTTACTTTTACTGTTAAAAGACAGTGAGCGAAAGGTAGCGATAAATGCCTTTACATACCATATAACAAGTAAAAACGATTCTATTATCGTACAGTTGTGAACATCGGTTATGACTATTTCTTTTTCTTTCTTTCACGACCGAGAAAAATCAGCGCCTTGGCGGGTCAAATGTCGACAACGCGAAACACGGTCTGCGTAGCCCTGACAAGTGGTCTCCAATTCTCCGTTTCCATAGGTTCTTCACCGCCGCGCGGCACGGTTGAATGTTTTCTTTCAAATATGTTTTCCATCATGACGAAACGTGAGGATAAAGATACGTCTTAACTTCCTGCGTGTCGGGCTTCCATAGTTTTTTCGGTTTTTAGAGCAATACGACCGAGTCCTTTGGCGCTGTGAGTATTGCTTGAACTTTCCTTCTTTTCCTCCTTTTCTCTCTACTTTTTTGTCTTGCTCAAACTGTCGTTAAAGAAATTAGATCTGTGTCAGTTTTCACGCGAACATCCGGTGGCTACGAAGAGTTACGCCCAGCTTGCCCAATCTTCTAGTTGCGCTACGAGTATCGAAAATATCGATATCTTGTTTGATGAATATACAATCCTTTGTTTTTGCGTTCATTTACGCTGCTTTAAAATTATTATTTAAGAATATTTAAATTTGCGTCCGCGTTAGTACATTTAGATGTACGTTATATAATAATTTGTAGTAATTTGCAATGATATAGATATATGTATTCTTTAAATGAATTTTATCTCAGAGATATGACTATGTGCCGATTACTTTCGGATTTTCAACACAAACAATCTGAAATATTAATAATTTTCTCAAATTTAATAAGAAACACCTTAAAATCTGTAAAGAACTTACTGCGAAAAATATTATTTTTCGTAGTAAGTCCTTTTAAGGTTTTAAGGTGTTTCTAGAATTGGAAAGAGAGAGATGAGGGATAAGTTAAACCTCGGTTAAGAATTAATTATTGTGGAATTGGGCCTAAGTAGAGCAGAGTAGCAAACTTTCTTTATAATTTTATAGCATTAGTCCGGCCACCATCCATCTATCTATTTGTAAGATTTCTTAAACACGGCTCAACTTTTTCACAAATTTTGTTTTCGGCAGTAAATAGCTAAAAATCTTAACTATCGAGAAGTATCGAGACAAAGTATAAGTAAATCTTTAATTCTAAGCAGATCAAAGATTAAGGTTATTTTAATAAACTTCTTCCAATAGTTTATACGGATTTTTTGCACTACTTAGTTACATCCGTTGCAAAAGGTTAACTTTTTTTAGATGCAGTCAAGTGGGTTACATGTTTATCATGACGTTCATGAAGCTAAGTAACTTATCACCTTACGGATATCAATTTTCAGACAGTCTTTTCACAGGAGCCGTAGCCTGTCCTACGGAAATGCACAATCAAGCTCCTTCGCCAAGAGACTCGTCTTATGATTTTTCGCGCTAAGGCGATGATATTTCACCGAGCGGTTGAATGGCTGGTGGCTCCTGTCGTAAATGTAAAGATCAAGTGAGCGAGATTGTCCCCTTTTGCCTTCGCCTCGCAAATTCTCACTCTAATCTGTGAGTAATAGTCCTGGCACAAAAGCGAAAACGGTGCTGAGACTCGGCGACCTGCCCATCCTACCAACAATGTTCCTTTTCCATTCAATGCATTTTTTTTACTTTAGCGATGAGCTTTGACACCCACGCCAACGATTAATCTTCAATTATAGCGCCGCTGACAGCCGCACTCGTAACACTTTTATGACCGTCTTGGAATGCTCGGAAATCCAAAACTGTGTATGAGATTTTTCCAAATGAGAGCGGAACGATAAAAGTGACGTTGCGTATAACTCTTTAGTGTATAATGCCATTTAAATCTTCGTATATGGAATAAGCGATACTTTTAGCAGAAATATTTAATTAACACTTTGACTGTCATGTCATCTATCTAATTGGATACACGTCTATATGCCTAAGTACAGAACGCCACACGCGTGCGCGAGTATTAATTTGAACACTTCCTACTTTTTATATTTACAGCATATCATACATTAAATATTCTGGATTTAAATCCTCATCAGTGTGGAAGCTATAATGTCTCACAAATGATTAGCATCATCAAAATCATTATAGACAATTTACTTATATTTGATTTATTGTTAGAGTCACAAAGCTATATTTATTTTAATTTAATTAATACATTTATACTAATATCTGATACATTAATAAAAAAGAATTTTCGCGTTAATGTTTCTCGGTAGAAATAAAAAAAATGGTGATCCTGTTAAGGAAAGGGTATTATTTCGGGTCAACCTTTAACAAAAAAAGTCCTCGGGGCTCCATTGGAGACCATCAGGTCACGAATGGAGCGAAGGATCGTAGCGGAGGTACGATGCAGGTATTGGTTTTCGAGAAGATGTCATTTGTATCGAGCGAAAATATGTGGCATCCGATGCGAGGATATTGATGTGCATCAGGAGGGGTTGTCATTGTTGCGCGCCACCCCCTCGAGGCACGCTCATCCGGCGTAGCCTCGGGGTCCTCCTCGTTCCTTCTCGCGGGAATGAAAGAATTGCACTTGATATATTGGAACTTTTGTACCCTCTCTGAACGTAGCTCCACGCAACAGCAGCCGGCGTATCCTTTTATACACGCTTCGAAGGATCCGCGATCGTCGGATAACTCACCTGCCCGCCCCCGATCCTCAGGGAAGTCGACGCTTCGCCAAAAAGTTCGACAGCGAATTAAGTTTACATCGTAAAAAGCGTGACTGCGTTTCTCTGCGTGTCGTTTTTTCCTTTATCCGGCGAATGAAACGCGGCGATTTTATAAAGACGCGGGATATACTATTAGCTGAAGTTCAGTAGCACACAGGCTACAATATAATGAAATAGAGAATAAAAGATTCAAGACAGAATAATCATTGGATATAGACCACCGAGATGGTTTCCACTTTGGCAAATGAAGCCCGCTTTTACTTTTCCTCCTCAAATCAATTCCACTCGTCTTCGCTTTATCCTCGGCAGTCGGCAAAGAGATAGAGACAATAGCGAAAAAGATCGCCACGTGACTAGCCGAAATGCCGGCGCGTGAAAAAAAAAGAAGGAAAGGTAGGCGAGGGCGGAGGCGCGATGAGAGAACTGTAAATCATTTCTAAGATCATTACGGCTTGTTCTCGTTCACTCCTCCCGTGCACTATAGTGGCGGCGTTCGATGAAACGAAGGTAACGGCGGTTTTTGCGACGAGTGCTTTAACGCCGGCATAAAACGCATCGTTAACCGTCGAGGGAGAACAACCGAAGGGAGAGACCGAAAGAAGAATGAATGACAGAGAGAGAGAGAGAGAGAGAGAGAGAGAGAGAGAGAGAGAGAGAGAGAGAGAAGGAGAGAGCCACCGCCCTTTCCACACCACAGTCTTTACATGGCGCTCACTCACCCCCGCTGGACGCTGGCCTAATAACTCTCGACGGAAATGATGGATGTTACTTTGGCGGCCATGTCTCAAGGCGTTATTATGAGGCGGTTTCGCGAGTCGGCGGAAAACTGTGGAGTCATTCGCGAAGCTTAACGGGGGCCGACCTTAACGTAGCCTCGCGGCCGACATATGGCGCCCGCGGCATCCCGCAATGCGGAATATAATTGATCCTTGCTTCTCCCTCATGGGCAGTTCTGTTTAAAAACTATTGCTGTAAAGGGTCTCGTAGAATCGGAATAAAAAATTAGTTTCGTAGTTATAAGATAGTAGCAGATCGATCAATTTCACCAATAAGGGCGTTCATCTATCCTAAGTCATACCATAAGCTATATTTATTTTATATATGATCGTACAGGACTAATATTTTTGTAATCATAGATCTTATATACTTGGATGCCTTTTATTTCCTTGTAGATAAAGACATATATATAGTAAATGCATTATAGCTTTCATTGTACTCTGTGTACAATTATTATATTTTATAAACATAATAAATCGATCAATTTTATAAATGTAATGCCTAGAAAAGTATAAAGTAACCTGACATACTGAATGTCAACTCAATATGTTAACGTAACATCCAGTACAAGGTATATGACACGCAAACTAAAATGACAAATGATAAATGACCAACAGTTTTAAATATATCATGCAGTCATTTTAACTTGTAGGTTATAATAAATTGCAAGGAGCTACTCACAAATAAAGTGTGCTTGATTTTCAATTTCTTGTGATTTCATGCGATTTCAACATGATTTCAAAGTGATTTTTTTAGAAATTTGACATGATTTTAAACAATTTTGTACAGTTTATTTTATGTTTTTGAATGATTTCAAGTGATTTCATATTTAACTACGTGATTTCAATTTGATTTCTTAAAGATTTGAAATTACTTCAACTAAGTTCTGATTTAACTTGATTTCGAATTGATTTTAATAATGGTGCTTGACTGATTTCATGAGTGAGGAGCCTCCCGGAGCTATGTATATATTGGAGAAAAAAATGGCAATATTTCCTTTTATTTGTAAGTACTTAATGAATAATCATGATTTTCTTGATCGAAAAGTTTTGTTAAAATTATTCCATTTTCACGTTTTGGAACACTTAATTTACAGTGAAGTTTTAGTACAATTTTAATAAAATTTAATTTAATATAATATAAAAACATTGCATATATTTTTTATGTCTTTTTGCATATGCTTTTTTTATATGTTTTTTTTATCAATTGATTATTTATATGATTTTATTATTATTCATCAGACATTGTGTCTGTGCTTGCACAGTAATTTGATTCTCATTGAAGGAATAGAAAATATTGGGAGCTTCCTAACAAAAGACACAGATGACACAGTGTAACATTACATCCTTGTTGTTCAATATTCAATATTAAACAAAGATGAAATGATCACTATATTACACGATGTCGCTTGTTAAAAAACTCCCATTACATTCTCTTGCCTTCAATTCGATCTCCTGATTTTAGTCACGAAGCGTATCCAGGTATATAAGATCTATGCTTATGATAAACACTTGACACTTTCTCTAATAAAGGTAAAGATTAAAAAAAAATAGACAAAGTTATATCTACCTTTACTCCTTTACCAAATTATTTTAATTTACATTTATCTATTTATTTTGTATACTTTTCGATCAGCGATAGATTATTTGTTCATCTGCTATGAATTCACCGATTCGTCATTGAGGAGAGCATACCTTCCTCAAGTGTGACGATATCTCTCAAAGAGGGGAAATCGTGACGCATAAAGATTTTGAAGGATTCGACAATACGCGATGCAGCTGGCTCCGGAAGCCATGTTAGCCGTGTGGGTGCGTGCAGATTCGAGTGAACGACATGCGTGACGGGACGGAATAAATAAAAGTGCGCGCCTTGAGATTCTTCGCGGCGCGAGAAACGCGGTATTGTGGCGCGTGGCAGAATTCACGTGTGCTCGATTCATTGCGTTTTCTTTTTCCTCGAGAAGGTTTGCTGAGACTTCTCTTCAGCTCAGATCGGTCGATTCGTTGAGCCGCGATGAAGGATTGCTTGACTTCGCCGTCAGAAAAGAAGAATGAGACACATGATATAATCGTAATCGCGTAACATGATTTTTAAAAGTTTAAAATTTTTTTAGAAAAACTGAGAAATTATAACATATCATAATTATAATTGATTTTAATTTCGAATAAATATTCATTTTGTTTGATTAATAACACAAATCTTTTTAGGAAAATCAAGTTTTTCGAATTGATTTGACCATCGTCTCGCTAATGAAAAAAATTGTCATATCTCATAACATTTTTAAGAATTTATCATATTTTAAATCAAGTGATGTCGTGGCGACAGGCAATGTACATAAAAACACAAAGATAAGATCAAACGGACTGTGACGTAAAAGTCACAACGCAAATCTCGAGAAGTTACTAAGCTTATCAGGATTCTTATGTCGATAAACTTTCAGAGAGTTATAATTATAATATTTTAGAAACTAAAACTACATCAAAATAAAAACATCTAAATCTAGTAAAATAAAAATTTGGCAATTTTATTATATAATATCTACATGATACAATTATATAATTTATTGTATATATTTCTTAAGGAATACTTACACAGTATCGAATTGTATAACATTCACTTTTTTTGATACCTCTATTTCGTGAAACCTTTTTCTGGATTGCTACATCTCTTAAAAACCATTTATTGGGAAGGAGAGCAACTCAAGCAAAAATAATATACCTATTCTATCCGTTTCGCACAGAACCATTCCCTTACAAGATTTCTACGCTCTTATTCAACTTGAGACACAGACCATTCTATTATCGTTTTTTATTTTATCATGCTTGAAAACTAATCTTATTTGAATATACAATAAGTAACGAAAGAGAACTAACGAAAAGACTTAATCAATTTGAACTGATCTTAATGCTTAAATAATATTTCGGTGTGAATTTATATACATATATAAAAAATATATACATATATATCTAGTTCTACTATTGCGCGCCGAAATCATTTTCAGTTTTTAAACGCAATCCTAAACCGAATTGGAGTAATAATGTCACAAATTAAATTTAATGATATTGATACTAATGAACATTCTAAAGGCTGTAAATAATTTAATGGTAATAGACACTTAAAAAGTTCTTATTATTTTTGTAAAGAATATCACCTCAACCAAAATTCAAATCCTCCCTACATTCTGTGACAGGTGTTTTAATCGATTCGACCACAGAATCTTTCATAACATTTTGTTGCAACAATTAATGTAAGTAAGGAAACATGTTAAAAGCAGTGATTGAATCATATTAATGTTTAAATAATATTTTGATGTGGATGTATAAAAATATATATAAATTCATACTAGAAAATTTAATGTATTCAAATAAGATTATACATATAATCTTATATACAGAGTGTCCTAAAAAACTTATTAATACACAGCTTGAAGGCAAGTAGAGCCAATTGAGTCGAAAAGTCCTTCGCAATTTTTCTTATCTAATGAGTAAATGTCTACAATCGACGCACAAAACAACTTTGAGATATCTCTTTAAGAGTTCTTTAAGATATTTCATAAAGAATTGTGAATGATATTTTAAAGTTGCATCTATTTTATCCGTTTATATATATTCGGCAATCTTCAGAAATTAATATCTCTCTAAATATCATAAAAACTTATTTGAATACGTTAAATTTTCTAGAATCTAAGACATATTTTTGGCTTATTGACACACGGAAAAAACACTGCACGAAACAAACGATTCTGTTTGTTTCGTACAGTGAAGTTTTCCGCACGGCGCGAAAGTCATGGTGCTCGATCCTGCATGAAATCACAAAACTCGAGGAAACGAGAAACGAATTTAATCCGACTCGTTGAGGAGTGGGGCCAACTCTCGAGAGCAGATGCGTATCCCGGAAAGATCCAAGATTCTAGATATCCCGCCAATTTCTCCTGCGGGTTGTCAATATCTGTAAGGACCACGACAATGGCTGAGGGGTAGAAGCGGCCTCTAAGATACTCGCTCAAGCCGAACAATAACATATTGCAGAATCTCCGGGGCACCTACGTGCGTGTGCGTGTAAACACGCTCCCTCGGACGTGCGCGAGGGTGGCGAGCGACGGATTTCTTTCCTGTATACGTGTTTCGTGTATATCTCTTTCCGCTCGAGCACCACCAAGTAACCGTCGCACATGACGAAGGAACGAGGACGAAACACCCTCTCGAGTTTCGCTACGTACGAGTGGATTACGGCATCCGCGGAGTTACGAAGCGGCTTTCATTTCTTTTTAGCAGTCCGCGTACACATCCAACAGACTCAATCGTCGTGACTGTTTTTTTTATGAGAGAGCGATTATGAAACACATATCGACTTTCAAAGCACTTACCGAATCAACCAAATATTCTCATTTTTTAAGTAAATATTTAAAAACAACTATATCCTTTCAAAAATTAAAATTAATATTGAAGAGTAATGCTGAGAATAGAATTTAATATACTAGTAATTAATCTTTTTTCTTATCTGTTTTCAATACAACTTCCATGGAAGTTAATTTTAACAATAATGTATGAAGTCATTTTATATTTCCTGTTCGACAAGGACGAGAGCGTTTTCAAATGAAAATAATAGAATTTACATCTGACATTTTAAGATATATATATTTTTCAAAACAAACAAAAAGATTGCTGTGACGCAACTTATCTAGTAGGCTGTCATAAAACATAGGGTCTGTCCTCGAATCGCAGTATATTGCATAAAACTGTTGAACATTCTACTCTAGTTTTACGTAACTTGCAGATTTACGGCCTGGACGCGTTAAGGGTACTGTCATTCGCTGGTAAAGAGAAAGTCCTTGCACGGAATTGCACGCTCGGAATCTGTATCCAGCCAACACCGTCAGGATCTCTTAAATCACGCTCGGAAAATTTACGGCATTACTCTAGTTTTGGTCATGGAATTGGTCTGGACCCGCATTCCTTGTTTGCCAAACATCATCTCCCTATGGGGGTGGAATCAAGGGCGAAATATCTTTGAACGAAGAAAACGTGATTATTGTTTAAAATAAAAGGTTCCGTTATTTTTTGTTTTCGTGTCAGGAACTATTATCGCGCGAAAACTATTGTTGTAGTCATTTATAATATATATATATATATATATATACGTATCTTTTTACGTGGTATGATCGCAGGCATAAAACAAATGTATTACAAATTATATTACAAATTATTTTTAGTACCAGGTACTTTACTAAGCAATTAGCAATTTTGTGCTAAAATTACATCAACAATATAAGTATATTTCGGGAGCGAGGATACGCAATGGACTTTCTTCAAGAAATCGTTAAGATCGCGTTCTCGACTCTTCCTCTCATGCGCGCGATGGAGTAACGAGGATCTTGTCAGGGGGGTGGTCGAGAAAGTCGAGGATGGCGAGAAGGAAGGCGCGGAAGAAAAGGAGAAGATTGTTGCAAAGGAAGAAGCCGAGAGTTTAATGATATTCCTGATTACGGCGGCACGTAGAAAGAGAAAAAGAGCAGAGAGAAACGGAGGAAGACGAAAGATAGAAGAGAGCAGAGATGGTGGCAGTGGAGGAAGGGGTGTGATGGTGGAAGAGCGAACCGGGAGACTGCTCCACCTTGCCGTGTCAACCCTGTATTCATCCGAACCGACTCGCCCTTCTTCTACCCGCGTTCAACCCCGTCGTCCCCGTGGCTTCTCGCATAAAAAGTATTGATCTGAGCTTCTTCTTGGCCCGTGAGGTTCACGAGCCGAGAGGGTTGAATCTACCCTAACTGCTTGCCCTGCCTTTATATTCATCATCCCTCTAGCGCTCCGAGTGCGGCGGCGACGACGGCGGCGGTTCTGTCTTCCGAGGGTGGTCGGACTTTCTCCCTTTCTCTCTCTCTCTCTCTCTCTCTCTCTCACACACACCCTACGGTTGCTCCCGGAGCCACCTCCCGTGACACTCTCTTCCCTCCTTCCTATACCTTCCGAGAAATCCAAGTTGCGTTTCGGGAGAGAAGCTATTTTTTATGCGGCTCTACGTCTCGAATGCCAATGAGTTCCTTCTACTTTTCTCTTGCCGTATCGTCTAACGCACCCTCGAACTTTAATTAGCATCTGAGAGGAGGAGCTTGTTGTACTGGTTTTTAGATAAATTTACCTTCTATAGTATAAAAAAAAAAACGTTTGTAGAAAGAGAGCCCTGTTTAGCACAAATCTGTTTCTAATATTTCTGTTAGTATTTTTAGGGAAAAGTGTACAGAAATGCATTCTTACTCGAATTAAAAATAAAATAAATGAATAAAAGATTAAGTAGAAAGTCAATTCGATTTCACTACGATGAGAAGATGTCAGAGATTTGAAGGATGAAAGGGCAAACAATAATTATAGAATCTAGAGTGCATTTGCCTAATTTGTTTTCATATTCTCGTTAATTCTTTCTTTTTCTTTTCACTGCGAATAAACTCGATTACTATGAATTCGCATTACTTGGCGATATTTCGTTGGTTTCGTCATGTCAGTTTCATTGAATGTTTTGTAAGATCAAATATGTCGAAAATAGATTTTCTAAATGTAATGATAAATAAAAAAGCTGTAATAATAATGAAAAGGGACCTGAATTAATTAAGGGGCCTGAAGAGTTAGATTGGAATATTGACAATTTTTTATTATAAACTGAATAAATGTATAAAAGTGAGATTTTAAGTGATATTTATATAGCGTATAAAAAGTAAAAGAATATTTTTTATTGATAAATATTTATATAAATATACAATATATATCAACATTAATAAATTCGGCTTGTGATTTTCTCGCATTTTTTAAAAATACATTTTAAAAAAGAAATATATCATAGGTTTAAACTAAGTTTGACCTTTATTTCTCTCTACGATATTTTTACTTTCCTAAATTACATAAAATTGAAAATTGATATTTTTTCAATATTTTCGTTTTACTTTGAAAACCATCTTAATGAAATATGGTTAGATAAAATTTAACGAATTGAGCACTTTAAAGTAGACTTTCTAAGACTTTTTAAATGTTTTTCAAAAAACAATTTTTTGAGATCTTTTGAGAAAGATCTAAAAAAAATCATTAGTTTTGAAAAACATATAATCAAATTTCTTGCATAAAATCTCATTTTTTCCAAAAGATTTTATAATTTCGAAATTAAAAAGTTTACGGAGAAAGTACAAAAAGAGAAAAACCGTTTGTTATAAAATGCTTGATTTGCGTGCCTTACTTTTGTGACAGCTGTACATTATCAAAGCAAATTTTTCCTCTCAACTTTTGCTATATGACTATGCTATTGCATTTTTGTCCATCGTTCGAAAGGTAGACTATTTTCGAAGATTAACGATGAACTTTTTGCTCGTGTAAAAGTATCGCCGCACCAATCTGCCGTCCGTCACTCTTGGCGCCGACTATGGTATCTTTCAAAATATCAGGATCCACTTAAATATTTCTGAAACGAAAAATCGTTCGCAAAGCCCGAATCCTTTCGAACCTCAATCTTTTGTGACAGCTCATCTACAACAGCTCGTTCTATCAGATTATACGTTATTTATTTAATATGCGTAGATACATTGTGGTATTATGCTTTTAATACCTACATTCGACGAATGTCGAGTGATGAAATCTTTAAGATTATATAAAACGGCGCTACGTATTCTTCATATGTATAAGAAAGATGTATATAAGTATTAGGTGTTGGAATTAATTCGTAGCGTTTTTAATGAAAGAATGTTATTTATTTCACATGAGCATTAAAAAATACATTAATGAAAGTACTTCCCATCACTTGTAAAACGCTACGAATTAATTCCAACACCTAATATTATAAGGAAAAACATCAAAGAAGAAATTTTAAATATTTGTCAGTTGTACCTTTACCTTTGCAGGTAAATTCCAATGATAAATATTCCAACCAATGGTATATGAGACTGCAGGAAAAATAATAATGATGAGTTTTCGCCCACAAAATAAGGCTAATCGTCCAGAATGATTTATTTTCCGTCAGAAAGATAATTTTTTTTCTGAAATACGCTCGAAAAAAACAAAACTATCAGATTCTTAATGATGTGGTAGAATGACTCATAATTGCAAAAATGGGTGAAGGATTGAAAAGAAGCGGAGTTGGGAAGCATTACTTTTCCCGTTACTTTTTATGATAAACATGACGTTACAATTTTTATAACTAAATGTCAAGGTTATGCCAAGATCGACTTTTCCAACTTTAGTACAACCTTAGCGTTTAGTTACAAAATATTGCAACATCATTATCAAATTGTTTATTAAAAAGTAAAACATATTTTTATTTCCTACTGCTGTCAATCGAAAGTTGACGGAAACGAAGGAAATATGCGTTTCAAGATCAAAGCTTTGTCTTATTTCTCACTAACTACAGCATAATTTGATATCATCTTTCATATATGAGCTCCTTATTAACCAAGCTTGATTGAAAGCATATAATTATCATTAATTGTTGCCTTATATATATGTGATATTTCAGAAACAATTTCCAATTAATTGTACATATCTTTTGTATCACATAATTATTTTTACAACAATTAATGATAAAATTGTCTGTATAATTTGATATAAAAATTATCGAATTATCATCGACGTGATACATCCTGCAACAGTATTCTGAATAACAGGTAAGGCTATTGCCATTGGACGCTATTGTAAGGACATAAAAGTAGGGTCCGTTGCTATGGTGACGAGGAAGGGTTATCGTTCCAACCCCTTTCTGAATTCCGCTCGGTGAAGGGTTAATGAGATTGGACCCTAGGATCTCGGAGGATCTTCTCCTGCGGACATTTCATTCCTTTTTTATTGACGCCATAACTAACAGAACTAGCCATCGGTACATTGTGTTTTGTTTTGCCCAACTATTATATTTTTTATTATTAAAAACATCAAATTCACGTTGCGCTAACAATTATATAATATATTATATACAATTATATAATTACGCTTACGTTAATTAAGTAATAGTCAAATTTGATTTTTGTAAATAAAACGTTTACTTTGTGAATATTATTGATTTATACAGAAGAGATTTGGACAATGCTACTTTGAACTTTACGGCGATATGTGAATACCGGTCAATGACATCCCTTCCTTCCGATCGAAAAAAATATTTTCGACGTACCCGATTCAAATTGTACCTGCGGATTCTCTC
The DNA here is from genome assembly GCF_000204515.1 of Acromyrmex echinatior. The sequence goes on from NW_011627155.1 coordinate 1,432,344, forward strand.
CTATTCACCCTATTTCCGTCTCCCTCTCGCATGACTGCCTTTTGAAGTTTTCACGCATGAATTTAGATTGCGCTTCGTGGTGTGCGCGATTGAGTGCGTGTATACGAGCGCGTGGGTGTGTATTACGGGTGCAGGGGGCATTCTTATTTCCATACAAAGACGAACGATTTTACTAGCTCGACCTTTGAAGGACGAAGATGAAGGTTTTCCAGGGTTCTTTCCCTTCCCAGCACGCCCATGACGCCGGCAGTGTTGGGCAAGTGTTACGATTTTTCGAATGTTCGCCAAAGCCCTGGGAAAATTATGTAAACGTAGCGATTCCCACAACATGTCGAAAGACGGGAATATGAAAGGGGTGGCAAAGCTATGCTACAGAGTGATCGAAATGCGACGCTGCACCTGACAGATGTCAATATTTGTAATTTCACTTAAAAATAAAAAATATCGTGAACAATTTATTTTTGCTCTTAAACTCGTAAACGTGAATCGACAAAAGCAGCTAGTAATAAACTATTTGTGATGTATCGCATAAACGTGGTGAAAACATTTCTTCGTGAAGCAACGCTGTAGAAAGGAAAAAGTTTAAACCACTTATGTAAAAGTGCCTCACGAGTATTAGACCGCCACAAATAATGCAATTCTTCTAAATAATGCAATTAATTTTATTTGAGTTCAATCAGCTATATATATTTCGTATACCTGTGATACTTTATTTTTGTGTACTCCAAGTTCGCTTCGTGAATACCGAAGAGACTTTTTCATATGGTACTTGACATGCAATTTTCAGAGGAATGTTTCATATATGGAATTGTATATACAAGATGTCAACGAAATTTTTCTATCTTTGGTTTTTGTAACCAACTGATTTATGCAAAATAAATACGCTGAAACACGTCAATTTTGTTTTTAAGAGGAATAGTATTATAGTGATAAATTCAATTATGCTGGTTTATCCTCTTGATTAGAGTAATTAATTTTTTAAAATCTTAAAAGATAAGAATTATGATAGGAATTAAGTGACATATCATTTAAAATTCTTTAAAATTTTTTTATAATCTTTTTTTTTAAATTTAAATAAATATTTCTCGAAAAATTGTATTTGGGAGGTTTTGACATTCAAAATTTGCAATTTACAGAAAAATTTAATTTAGTAAATATTTGAAATGTTCTTCATCAGTTTTCATACAATAATAAAGTCTCTGTTTTAAAGTTATTGCAAACATTTTGAAATTTCTGGAGTTATTTTATGATACTTATCAGTATTTTTTAAATAGGTTTTGTATATGGAATACGAATATTGTAATTTAAATTTTACTCTTCTCAAGTGTTCTTTAAAGAAAAAATTTAACAAAAGAATCAGATAACCCTCGTAAACTCACTCAATCAGATCTAATTCAATCTTCATCGAAATTTCAATTTTTGTACTTTCCAAATGCGATTTTTCTAGAAATACTTGTCTAAATTTAAAAAAAAAAAACAAAATAGAGTTATAAAAATTATAAAACCTTTAAAACCATTTGTAGCTTAATTCCTATTATCATTTGAGATTTAAAAAAAAAAAACTACCTTGATTAAGAAGATGATATCATTTTTGAAAAACAAATGTTTTCTTTTTTCTTGAGATTTTTTTAGAATTTTTAAAAAAAATATTTAACTGACAAAGTTAAAATGCGGAATATATGTATACAATATATGTATGTGTCACTATATGTATACAAGATGAACAAATGAAAACTTTCTATCTCTTTTTTTCGTAATTGATTTGTTATAAAATATATTAAAATAAATTCATTTCAATTTTTTATATATATACATATATATTATATATTATATTCTGTTAATGTATCCTGATTATATTCAACTGTAGATATTACACATTAAGATGTGTGTTGTGTAAAGTCCTAAAGATCTTACTTATATATAAAAAAGTGAAATAAATTATTGCTTTCCATTCTATTTACACATTTGTTACTATATATTTTTGTATCTTTCAACACTAATTGTGTACGAAATCATTCATTGCTTTTCTAGAAAAAAAAATTGATCAAAATTTACAAAACAAGTGACAGGGGTTTCTATATTTACAGTTGAGAAGAGATTCTACATTCACAATTGAGGATCTTATTCTCTATGCTTATATTTCTTGAAGTCATCAACATTTCCGAGAAACAACCCATCTCCACTTTGACTCTGCTATCGCAAATCGTAATGATTTAAGGCGGTTCGTACTGGTCAAAGGAGGCTTACTCTTCGTGACGTTTTGCAGAGCCACTGGCAGAGGGAATTGAAGGATTTAGAGGCGTGGTAAGCGTTTAGCAGCCGACTCGTCGTGCGACATCTGATGACCCTCGGCCCAGGCATCGTGTTAACGCCTCTGGTTCTATTCCAGTTCTACGTAACAAAGACCAACTGCTGGTTCCACCATTGTCCCACTCTTCCGGTTGGACGTGCGCTCGCCCCGAAATCTGGTTTTTCTCAATTTTCACTGGACATTTGATCAGCGCATTCGTCGCCGTGGTAAACGCGAGACGATCGAAAGGCGCGCTGCGGGAAAGGGCTAGTTACGCCTTTAACTTCTGACACTTTGTGCCGCTCATAGTTAAATGAGGAAATAATTTTTCTAAAAGAGCGACAGCTTGCGCGAGGGTGTCAAAGGCGTATTCATTATTATAGGACGTCTTAATGTTCCGGAACCAAGATCGATCGACCTTTCGAGAGTTTGCACCAGATTGTCAGCACTTCAAAGGATCTGCGATATTCCTTGAACGATTTCGTTCACGGCACTCTTATAACGTTCTCGTTAGCACAAATCTGTCGAATGCGAAGAAGCTTACTAGCAAGAGCTCAAACGATGTGATAGAGAAAGAATGTGAATAAAGTATGTGATTGAGGTAACCTCCACCGGGTGAGAAATTTTCCATCGCTCGTCGGGAGACGTACACGATATAAATTTACATTAAATTAAATAAATAAACGTAAACAACATCTATGTTAATGATTATGATCTTAGTCACTAATAAACTAAATTCGAGTCAAATTTAATATATTTTTTAAGTTCTCTCAATTGTTGAAGTCCATTATTTAAGTTAAATTAATAAACAGTGTTAAATCATAAACTAAAGTTGAAATAATAATATTAAAAATTAATTGATTATCAATTTAACTTATAATATCAAATTATCATATTTCAAGCATAATGAGCCAATTAATATGATGCAAAAATCATGAACTTTAAGACACGTACGATTTAACAAGAAAATCGTAAATCTATTAATTCATTCATGTACGTTATTTCATCTTCAATCAAGTTTTCACTTGAGTTTAATCAAGTTCCTGAAATTTACTTCTGTCAAGTAAACTGGGCGGAGAGAAAAAATCAATTTCGCCCGGTCGCTATCACAGCCGTATTCCATCATATTTTGCGATGTCATATTTTTATTACCGTCCCCATCAGTAAACACATTACAGGTTTCTCACATTAGACACGTTGTGCACAGAAGCAACGGGAGTGACGGCGGCGACCAGAGAGAGAAAATCGGAAAGGCGGAAGCGACGAAGTTGCGTGGGCGAAGGATGTTGTGCGTGGCTCTTCCTCTCGAATCGCATCTGTCTTCCCTCGCGTCGACGGACCTCTCGATCATCCGTCGTATTTGCCTTCTCGAGAGCTCGCCCCTACGTCCTTCGAGACGGGAAATATATAAACTTCGAGAGTGACCCTAACGAGAGGAGAAATACCGGAAAGGCATGATGCCATAGAAAGCCGTAGAGATGTTAAGACAAACAGAATAGTAACGAAATTGGGAAGATCTTATCTTTCGATATAAGCGAATATGACGGTTTGCTACATTTATTTTTGTTCTAACTTTAATTAATAATCGCCAAAATATATTTCATGGTAGCGATGTAATGGCTCCTGCAGTTGTATCTGCATGCATTATAGTCTTGGCCTATAAGTTTAAAGCACTCCAAAAAATTGACGTTCTATATCTAACAAAAATGTAATCAAAAAGCAATTTTACTGAAAAATAATATTTATTTTTATATTTTTTTTATACTATTAAAAATGTCATGAAATTTAATGTACTTTTAAGTTACATACTATAAATTAAATTCAATTTTATGACACTAAATTAAATTTAATGTATCTGCAACTGAAAAGTATATTTGCGTACATGTACATGAAATTTAGTGTACTTTTCATAAAATTTAATGTAAGTAAATGTTAAATTTATGTAACTTCATTTTCATTACACAATATTAAATATGTTTAATGTACCTGCTTGAAATTTGCTTCCGTCACATGTAATTTTTACAACAAAATGCAATAAATTAGGATATAACACACTTAGCACTCGCTCTAAATAATAGTAAATGGCGTTCAATAACGCCTGCAATCTTTATAAATTATTTTATCGTTACGATTATTTTAATCAGTTGCTCGATTTTTATATTTTTTAGTAAAATTGGATTTCGCTGGAATCTAACCTGCCCGATGACTATGTTGGAGTTTATGTAAAACGAGAATACCCAAAATTTCCCCTGCTCGCCATTGAACGAGGCAACAATGAAGTTTTGCGCATAATACGAGCAGGGGATTCGAACGCGACGGGTACGGATGGAAAAAGAGGGTACTCATATGCCGATTTATATTTTTATACGACATGATATTTCGCAACGCTAAATCGTCGAGGCAGTGAGACTTGTTTCGTTATTACGAAGTATTGATGTACAGTCTTGATCATAAAGAACCCTCAATGTATTGCGTTCTTTTTTTTTGGAAAAAGCGATAATAAAAGTTAAAGAAGGACTAACAGAATATTAAAATTATTATAAAAACAAATATTATTTTTAAAAAAACTGCATTTTTTAACACAAATAAACACAGAAGGCCACATAAGGTTAATTACAGTCTATTAATATTTTTTGTGTGAATTTTAGTTCTCAGTTCAAGCAAACTATGGATCAATTATTTATCGGTTTCAAACTAAAGCTGAAGTATGTAATATCACAAATTAAACTGATAAGCAATTTAATATTATTAATGTTAATCAATATCTTTAAAACCTTGTGAATTTATATATTACGAAAAATATCACCTCAGCCGGAATTTGAACCCTCCCTTTGTAACTTATTTTTTGTTTAGAGACAGAATGTTTACGTGTTGTGGAGGTGCTTTATATTATGTGGGCAAAGCTGTAATAATTTGCAATTTTTATTTGAACCTGAAATATACTCCGTTTATCAAAATGCTAAAAGAGTGATACATTCCCGATGCACACGTAATACTTATAAAAGCGATTGAGTTCTTGCAGTCTGGGCTGCTATCATCGCTCGACGTCGAGGATATCTCGCGATGCGGTCTCTCATCATCTTCCCTTCGATGAAGCGTATAATTACGCGAGTCCTCAATTTACTTGGACGCGATCACGAGCCGCAGCTGTTTTCGGAGCGAGATAATAAATCCACGTGCTTCAGTAATTAATTTGGCATAGATATACACGTGGAACATTTAATTAATTAAATTTCATGGTTTGTTTTGCATTGGAGATCATTACAAATAGGTTGAGTTCAAGTGAAATTTTACATTTAATTCTTCAAGTTACCATTTATATTGAATAGTCAAGTCAAAGTGATTTCGAGACTTCTTCGTAATTACAGAATTAATTACGAAGGAGCTCGCGCATTGTGAATTTTCTTCTTATTGCAAAGGCGACTGTGTTGTAGCTTGCACATTATCGCATTAAGACGTACTGTGGAGACAAAATATTACTCATCACGCGTCTGAGAATAATGAGATCACACAGGATCGTGAATTACGGACGTAACAACGTGTCCGCACGCGCCATTTCACGATGCTTTGCAATCGAGTGGGGAACTGTAAAAGCGAGTATCACGATCGGAGGTGAAAGAGGATAAAAGAGACATGTGCCGCCTGTTGCTGTCTGCCATGTCGCAGTGTAAGTGCCGTGAAAAGGAAGAGACGATATCATCGTCGGAGAAGACGCTAGGGGTGGGAAGATGTTTACGAGAGCGTTATAGCTTCGATCCTCGTGCTGGTAGTTTATCACGAGCAACTGACTCCGCACTGGATGCGCAACCGTAACGACATATAAAGCCACTCTCGTTCGTTGGCCTCGATATACAAATTATTTCTCTTTCGACAATTTATTTATACACGAACGAAATCGCGTGTGAATAAAATATTACTATAAAAACAATTACTAGATCCATGTATACTTTTTATATCCTTAATGATCCTCTCCCACATCGCATGATTTTTTTAAACATAATTATTCGTGTGAGATGTTTCTGACACTCCAATATTACTTATATTTCAATTTTTATTGTTCTTTTCTTTTTGATAATTTATAAATATATACATATATTGATAATATTCTACTCATCTTTTAATAGATAAAGATCAATGCAATTTTTTTTATTAAAACAATTCACGCTAAATATAATAATGTATGTAAATAGCATTCATACACTTAGTTAATTTATAAATTCAAAGTGTCGTTGACATCTCATTCGAGTAATGAAGAGATGAATGGATTCTATTTAAGTAGAAGTAACTTATTTCAGTCTTTAATATGCGATGCGAAAATCCTAAATCGAATGTCACTGTACTTTAATTGTATCGGGATAATCGCAAGTAATATACGAGATTAATTAATTATCGTTAAAAGCAATTCTTCTGAGTAAACGTGAAATCATTTTTCATTCGGGAGCATATTCCGCTTTTTGGAGATCCAAAGCGGCTCTTTGAGATCTAACCGTGTCCTGATAATGGGACCAACGCACGCGTGAAACTATTAAAGAGTTTTCCTTTCCGCTACCGAAAACTTCGAGGGCCCACCCATGCGGCCGATATATAAATCAAAACGGTCGCGGCATGATTTCCACGGTAGAAGGAAGCATCTGTTCAAGGGGTTCATTCTTTTTAATAACTGTCACCGAATGAACTCAAATGTGGACTTTTACATAGTTAATTTGATTTATGCGCGTACTGACATTTCCTTTGAATCCGGTGAAAGTTTTACAAGAAGTCTGCCCTGATATAAATATATCTTCTAACACTATACTATCATCCATGCATTATTATAAAAGATGAATAAGTTTACTCTATCTCAAACATGATAAATATTAATATTGTTGTATATTAATTATATAGCGCAATTTTATTTCTTTATTTGCAGAATTATTATATCGATCACAATTAAATCTTATCAAATCTTAATCATCGGCCGAAGTGAAATTTTATGGAACATGCCATAGATATATTCTGTTGAATGACAAAAAAAGAATTCATTTTGAAGATCCGCCTCGTGAATGACGATAAAAATGACCGTAACAATGTTTGCAGCACATGCCGAAAAACGGCTGCAGTGCTGAAATGCTACGAGATGGAGGCGAGATGACGTGAAAAAAATTTGGTTGAATAATTTAAATCGACTTAACCGCGATTTCGTTTTTTTGTTGTTAAAAGGGCAGAGGGATGTTGGCGGCAGATGCAGTCTGGACCACGCTTCGACGAGCATCTTGCTTCGCTCGCAGTGGACGCGTGCTGTTTCGGATTAATTTTTTTCTTCTCTGATCTTTTCTTGCCTCACTAAAGGTGTCGTGGACACGTGTTGGAAAATCAGAAAATAGTAAATATTTCATTTTGATACATTTTTTTACATTGTTCATCTCTCATATCGATTGTTTACCTCACTCTTTTGCAAATGAAGTATCCCTCAAAGTTTCTATCCTCAGGATGCAATGCAATATATAACCCTCCTTACATTTGCTTCTCCTAATACTTTTGCAGGTAAAGTCTCCCTGAAAGTTTCCATCCTCCAATCAGGATGCAGAGCAATGTAACCCTTCTCAGTGCGCTGTGAAACCACACCCCGTAATGGAGGACGGAGACAATTAATCAATGGAAGTAGTTGTGGAAATATTATCTTGGACAGAAGAGTTATTTAGAGGTAATTATACTCGCAAAAATTTAATAAAAAATAAACATCATATTATTATTCTATAATTAGGAAATTTTAATTGCTCAAAACGTTATATGCCGATTTAATATCAATGATATCTTTAATAAATGAAAATAAGTTTACAAGGCACAAAATGCAATTTGCAATACTAATTGTATCGCGGCAGTTGATAGCAAGAGAAAGAAAGAAAAATAGAGAAAGAAAGAGAGAGAACGAGCAAAGTTTGAAGTTGATCAAGTTACGCTCGGATGACATGGTCTCATCTCCGACCCTCTCGTAGCTTCCTACAAGAGAGGAGGCTAATGAAAGAATAAATACTTGATGCCGTGGGCCTAATTATGTCGCGGCTCTTGAGTTAAGGCGTAAGTAACTACGGGAGATGAATCAGAGGAGTCTACGGAAGAGGATTTTAGAAAGAAAGTCGCAAACGGGGCGTGGCGGCGAAAGAGGGATCCAAGATTGGTAGCTTGATCTTGAATAATTGATAACGGTTCCTCGTGTGCGCTTAAAAGCCTTTGACTGCTTAATCTTTTACGTTCAAAATTGCTGGGCGCTGCCGCTGCCGCTGCCGCGTCGCCTCGTGCCTTGTAATTCGACAACTAAAAAAGCTTGAAATAAATTATCGCTGAAATAGATAAGGAAAGTGTCTTATGTGTTTTCGTCAATCGTCTTCGTCGAAAAAATATTTAATTAATTCTAATGATGAAATGTTCTTTAGTTTTTCTATATCTGAAAAAATTATGTTTAAGCTGATTTCTTTCCTACAGTTGGCTCTTTGATTTCTTTTGTTTTTATAAGAGAAGTTCTCAATATATATATACGTAGGTTTTTAAATATTACTAAATAAATGAGAGCGTGACAATGAAATTTCGGTAAACTAAATAAACTTGGAATTTTTCTAATTTACAGAACTTCTGATTCAGTTCCGTATGATCAAAAGGAATATTAGCCTCTCACGGATAAAAGCAATGGCTGCCAAAGGCAGAACGTGGCCGTTCGCGGCACCCTTCATCGTTCCACCATAATTTCCGAGAATGAGATAAGCTACATCTCTCCCCGGACCGTTGGCCGATACCATGGGGTTTGCAACCCTCTCCCTGACTCAACCTCCCCCCCCCTTTCGGCTCTTTGCGCGTTGGGGTTGTATCTGGGGAGCCTTCGTGCAACTGACCAATGCGCCATTGGCTAGCTGTACTAATCAATAAATCGTTCTGTGCAACGGCTGAACCGACGTTCAGACGCCCTTCGTATCAAAGGGGCGACCTTCCGGTTCACCATCGTCGCGCGGAATAGATGCTACGATGCACTCTCTATTCTCATCGACCAATGCTCTCTTCTGCTCGATTGTTTGCTCGTAAGATGGAAATGGCGATCACGATGACTCGCGATAAAGTCTCATTCTTGCCTTCGAATCGCCTTCACCTCAGTACTATGACAAATGTTCTTATACAGAATGTTCTCGCAATGTATGCAGTAAGATTTTCTATACAGAGCTAAAATGTTTCTTTTTGATGATATTTTTTAAGGTGTACGAATTATTTTATATCGAGTGTAGTTATGTCTGATTTTAATTTAAAAAAAAAAAATAAAATGTTATTAACAAAAATGTATTTATAATAAATACAATTAAATGTTGATTGTCGCTGCAAACAGTGATACGTTTATTAGTAACCGGCGGATTAATAATTTACGGAGGACTGTTCAATATTAAGGGACTTCAGTATACCTCCTTTTATACGGTTTCTTCCGCGGAAAGTCCTCGGTAGCCATTGATCGATGGAGACGGAGAAGCGAATAAACAAAAGTTTGCTCCGGGGATAGGATGCCTCGCGCCATCAGTCATCGGTTTTGTCATGTGTGTGCTTCTGATGCGGACAGTAGACGCTTACATTCTGCGGATCGTGGAAGCCACGAAGAAGAATAAGGGACGAGGATGGGCCATAACGTGTACGATCAGGGCGGAACTCACTTTTTTACTTCCTTGCTTTCATCGAGAAAAGGCGGAGACAATGTCAGATTACATCGCGAATGTAGAGTTTAAATAAGCGATCAAAATACATGAGAACAATTTCGCTTCATTAAAGACAATTGCAAAGATTAAAAGATGTAAAAAGAAGCGAAAAAGAATTAAAAAATTTAAGATCATCAATGATCATCGATGATGATTAATTTAAAACTTTAAGATCATCGTTGTATCGTCTGTTGGATTTATACAAATCTATCTATTCTGATAAAATGGTAACATCGTAACATGAGCGTGCGACCGTCTGTAGTTTTCCGAATATTTCTGAATCTAATATTCTCGCGGGATCGGTAAGAGGGAGGGTTGCGGCGCGAGAGGTAGATCCATCAACATCCGCTTTACGGTTACACGTGAGCCGGGCTTGCACAATCGGCTGCGTTTTTCAGGAAAGCGAAGGGTCAACAATAGCCAGGGCTCCTGCAATGGCTACCCTACCCAGGCAGGACCATTTTGAATACGCATAACGATCATTCATTGTGATCTTCGCTACGATCCTACGGTGCTCCTTTGAAGTTTCTGGAAAATTGCGGGAACATTACGCGATTCGACGTTTAGACTCGATCAACAGAAAGGAAACGAAGAGCGAGGGTGCCCATAAAGAAATATCCCGATAGAAATATAGCGATAGCAATCGATCTGTATCGGCGCTGATAAATAATATCTGTTGACTGTTAATGTGTATAAAACGTATGTATAAAGCTTTAAATATATTTAAATGCAATTTCTTATGCCAAGCATAAGAAAAAGATTTTAAAGACACTTTAATTTACGTTTCCGTCCAGTTTGTTTCAGCCGATCCTTTAATTAAATCTTTTCATTTCGGTGTTAACGCCGAGAGACGTGCTACAGGAATTTAATTTACCGAGAAATTAAATCGCGCGTATTCTGTATTAATTAATAGAAACAAAAGGATCGTCGGCGCCTTTCGATGCAAAAGAGGCGAGTTAAATTACTCGTTGCATGAGGCACGGAAGATGACTCGGGGCGAAACGGTAATTCCGTGTTGTAAGTAAATTTCTTCTTCGTCTGTTTTTCCTTTCGACAGTGCTCCTGCTTCCCTCTGGGCATTACACGTTGTTCTATCGAGTCGAAGTTTGTTCCGGCAACTTAAGAAGACATCTAGAAACGCTAAGGATGAGATAGGGTCCGGTTGCCCTGGATACGGGTCACGCATCTTTCTTCCATTCTACTTATCCATTTACCATTCCTATCGAATATGAAAGTATCACGTTGTCATGCGGTTATAATAAACGTCTGTTCACTCAAATATAAATATAATCTTCTATATAATAGTCTTCTATAGAATCGACGTGTTCTTAACTTCGTGAAGAACAGAAGATACTTTTGAATCTCAAAATTTTTACTTTGTAATTCTTTTCTTATCTACATATTATTTACATATTTACATTAAATTGACGAGCACAAACTAATCTAACTTATAAGAATAATAAGTACTCTAAAAAATTTTAAGGGGCGATTCCTTATTGTATATAATTCAAGGAAAAAATTATACTTTATATATGTCTGAAACGATTTAGCTTCAAGAATATAGGGTGTCAAAATTGAAGAACAAATATTGTTTTTTTTCTTCAATTTTGTCACCCTATAGCTTTAAAATTTCAGATATATTATCTTAAAATTTTTTAGAGTACTTGGGAGCAACCCGTTGCAACCAATCCCTCCTCATTTTACACATTAAATTGATAAACGTAAAATAATTTGATTCAGGGAAATAACAAGATATTTAAAAAATTATTGTATATGAGTAACAATTAAATATATATACATACGCGAACAAATTCAATAATGATGAAATAGTTACGTATAACAAGCTTACGACAAGATACGATCTAGGCAAATTAAATTAGAAGAAGCCCATGACCTACATATGCGTGTCGAATATCAAACGTGGTATTAATTCCGATAACAATCAAAACGTTACACTTTTATGATTTCCGAGTTTATGTGGTTCCTTCGAGAATGATTAATATTAGAGCAAAATGCGTCATCAAGGTTTTATATAAAAATTTCAAGAGATATAGTGACCAAATATTACGTATATCAATAATGGCGACACGTTTATTTCAATAAAGCAATTGGGATATTTCTTTAAGAGGCGCATGCATTATATAAATTAAAAACAAACTAATCGACCGGCATCGTAGTAGAAACGTGAATTTTTTCGCAAAGAGGGTCGTCGTACAAAATTTACGCGATAATTCGAAAACTCCCTGTATGTACATATCGTTGATTATAAAATTGTTTTTAGCAACCAAGCACTCAGGAACTTAAACTTGACAGGAATTTAATGAAAAAATAACAAAGGTAATTACACCGCGGGTTGACTTACGCAAATAAGCGATCGCACCCTAACGAGATCTGCTTACTTCGAGGTCGTTTATCTCGCGTTTTATATCTCTTCCATCTTTCGTGCTTATTGAATTTACGCGGCAGTATCACGTTGTATACATCTTACTTAGCGCCGTTGAACTTCATCAAGATTTAAGTGGTTACACTCGAACTTGGACGTAATGGTACTTTTGCTCGAGATCCGCCTTACTTGTACGAACGCGACTGGGAACTGCGCTTCAGAAAATATCGTTGAAACTCAAATTAAAACTTTCTCGGGAGGGGCATCGCAGATTGCAGCCTTGCAACTGCACCGATTTTCATTATGACCGAGAATTTTCCTCCTGATGCACTTTGCGATTGGAAAACGCGCGCGCTGCACTTATATCCTAATTACTTCGATTTCTCTGGAAGAATTTGCACGAGGAGAACTTAGGAGAACTAAACTTTTATAATTTGCGTATTATTAAACGCTAATATTAATTTTTTTAATATCACACAAGTGCCACGTATATTATTTAAAAATATAAGTATATAGTTTCAGAACAACAAATTTTTTTTCGACAATTTGTGTGTGTTACTTTGTTGAAATTCTCCAAGTTATTTTAGTAGCTTTTATCCAACATCAAATTGTTTGAAAGCTTTTATTGCGATAATATTCTCGATTTGTCGGCTATTCACGAATTCACATCGCGTGCAATTCAAAGGCATTCTACATCTGTCCGATCTTTTACTCCGCGATTGTAAAGAGCACGCAGCTAATCGGTCACTTTGCTAATTCTAGTTCAGTCAGTTAGTGGGCAACATACTTTTCCTCTTTTTTATATGTCCGGCGATTATGTCCGAGAGCTATGGATCAGGCTACTATGAGCATTGTGAGTTTCAGGAGCGCGCAACTGTAGAGATCACCGGTTTAACAGCTGCAGAAGGAAAAAGCTTTTATCTGGCGCTGACCGGTCAAGACTCGTTTGGGGCTCTCTCGTTTGGGCAAGGGGAAAGAGAGAGAGAGAGAGAGAGAGAGAGAGAGAGAGAGAAGATCATAGCGAGAGACTCGCAACCCCTACTTGAACGCATCGGGGGGTGAGTGCTACATGAAGGGTAACGCGATCGGAATTATCACATGTGCAATGGCTGACTGACGCCATTGCGGTTGTATCCTGACGTGTCAATCTTGGACAATCTGATCTCGATAGACACATAGACGACTGGAATCGAAGATGGGATATCGAATGTCTCGTAAATCGTGATATAGTTTGATCGATCTATAGGGATGATACGAATCGATACAAATGTTTCGCGGTCAGATGTTACAATGTTTGATACAATGTTTCGCTTCTATATAAAAGAATTCATTATATAATAGACATGTGTTTTGAATACAGTACCATTTAATACAAAAAACATTTCTTTGAAATCCTCCTCTCAATAACATTTCCAAATTCGATATAAGATTGGCGGCAGAAACGAAATCTCTATTGTTAAAAATTATCTAATTGCAAGAATATAAACCTACTTCATTACTTATTTTATATGTATAATTATTATTATATTTGTGGCTGAGGATGATTCAGTAAAAGTGCAAATGTTTCGTCAATAATTTTTAATATTTTACGTTAATAATTATATTAATTATTATTTATTTCATTATATTCGTTCATTTAGATTTCCTTTCTTTTTTTTTCTCACAAGATTATAGTACACAAAATGCGTAGCATAGCATAAGAAACATCACACACAAAATGACACATAAGCTGCATAATATTAGTATAAGGTCCCTGAACTAATGACTGTGTTCAGCAGACTCAATGAGCGCTCGCTGTATTGATGTATTTTAACTCGTTCAATCAGACTTTTAGATCTAGAAGAATAGCTCATTCAACTGTTGAGTCTGCTGAACGCAGCCAGTGAGTATTTTATATTGTATAATCAATATGGCGTCTTCATCTTCGAATGCTTATTGGTCCAGGAGCCTTATGTTATATTTATGCAGCCTATTTTGTATGTGACCTGAGACTGTCTGAATCAATGAGCATCCAACATAAAGTTGTCATATTGATTTATGTAACATGTTCAATGGTCTAGATGGACTTATGCTGTGTATATACAGTTATACGTCATTTAGCGTGCGGTAGTTTTTAGAATTGAAAAACAAGTTGAAAGTCATCACAATTCGATCACTAATAAGAATATAAATTTGAAACAGAGAGAGAAAAATACTTCCTCTTTCCATTCATTTCGTATATTTTCATATTTTTATTTTGGAAAAGTATAAGTACTCACTGCACGATTGCAACCCTCCTAACAGTCCTAATACACGTTCAACAAGAAAAATGAAGATACACCCCCATCGTTGTTATCCCAGTCTTTCCTCATCTTTCGTATCTTTAACCGATTTTTTCAACGCCATATTATATAGATTACTCGTGCGGAGATGATATTTATGGCGATTGCGACGAACCCTAGGCGAGAAATATACTTCTCCCGAGGAAGATACGAGATGTGAACACATTTTCTACGAGTGAAACAATTATATGACGTTACAATACGTTTTTCTTTTTGCAGATGATACGCTACGTGGGCGACATTATTTTATTTATTAAAATTATATACGTGCAAGGCTAATCCGTCCTATCGATTACCACTCGATCGCCATTCACCCCTCGATTGCCAATTCTCACGCAAATGTGTGAATCATTCCGAGATGCGTAGTGTTCTCACGCGTTCATCACGCGATACATTTTTAATGGTCAATCGCACAATTTAGATACGTCGACTATGCGGCATGCGATACAATGAGACACAGATGAGACACAGAGTTAGCTCCTGCGCAGTGCGGCACGATAACGCTATAACGTTGTTTTCAGGTACCATTACCGCGATCTCGTTGCCGATATGAAATCGCAAGCGGCATTTCCTTGACGAGTTGATGCACGTGCGGGAAATCGTAACGAACTTTCACAAGCGAGAGTGTGGGAAAGATGCCTCCCGCCTCACGACGACCGTACGCGGTATTTTCCGATGTGTTGTTCTTGAGCTAGGGCTAGGCCCTTGTGAGTCGTGCCATTGACCACTCGATCCCTCGGCCACCGGACTTCCGTCTACAAACGCCAACGTAATTCAAAAGAACGAGATATTTAGTTTAAGGAGAAAAGAGTCAGATTACACGTGAAGTATTTTGTAATACAAGCTGTCACCATGTCGCCCTACCTGCCATGTCACCTGGATAATTAAGTTACGTTAAGTATAATGAAACTGTGACGTTTTCATTGTCTTGTTCCAAATTACAGTATTGCGTCTTCTTTGCGCTTTATCGTATGAATTTCTGCCTTATATTCTTCAAAGAAATATTTACGAACCGACAGATTGACTCAGAAATGAGATTTCAAAGCGGTGCCGACATATTCGGAAATCGTGTCTCCTTAGGAGAATCAATTAATTTCCGCGTCTTAGATCTTAAGAAAAAAAAATCCAATTACATATTATAATGAACGTATAATTGGTGTTCCGTGGTGTAAAACAGATTCTAAGTCGGCACTCTCCCTATCGTTCTCAGGAAGTTCGCTACGATCGCCGGGTGATTGACGATCGAAGGGTTACTCCTCCTGACACTTGCGGCACAGAGGACGAGCCTAACATGTGATTCCGCTCGTCCGAGGAACCACCTGCAGTCCGAAAATAGATTGTCGCAGAAGTCGGTTACACGAACGGAAACTAGCGACGTTCGCTCGTCCACATAATATATTCGGTCTTAAAATGCATTTTTAGCAACTATTACTTGACAAGAGTGAATATGATTCATTAATCACCGATTTTGATATTGAAAATTAATTAATTCACGTCCGAGCGTTTTGTCCAATTTACCGTGTAAATACTTTTTAATGTTTGAAATTTTAAGCGATTGATATTAGTACACCCAAGTACAGGGAAAAGCTTCTCTAATTAAAAAAAGAATTGTTTAAATCAAAGAAATGTGTACGTTACGATTAAAACAAGTTCTTTTTATTTAAATGTCATATTTCTTAAAATTAAGTAAATTTTTATTTTCCTCAAAGGTATTTTCGTTTCAATTTTAAAAAATCAACAATTTCTTTAATGTAAACATAATTTTTCTCTGTATACATTAGAGATATCGTAACCAAAAATTCTAGCCAGTGGAGCTATCTTTTGATTGATTGTCACTTATGATTTAATATATTTCAAATAGCTTGGAACATTTTCTGATAATGAAAGAAAAAAAGAAAAGAAAAGACAAATAGAGAAGGGAAAAGATAACAAATATTTGTTATCTTTTCTATTTGCTATTTTTATTTATTTTGACCAGAATTTGATTAGAATATTCTTTTAAAGTTGTTATCCTTACTTCTATAAATTTTTCATCTAAAATTGATATTTAAAGCAATACTAATTTATTCGCTAATGGTTTAATAATTTATATAGATTCAATAACAGTGACATCCCACTTATCTTTTTACAACACTATCAAACGTTATTAATATATACACATTTTGAAGCTTGTTAAAGGAAATTGCATGTTGTCAAAAAATCTTAATGGATTTTTAATTTCATTGAGCGCGTCGTGCACATAAAACCTGCTGCGTCCAAAGTAGAGCCAAACTCACGAAATCTCATTTTACACTCCAATATCGGCACAACAAAGAGATGGTGCGGTTCGACCGCAAAATTACGCGTAGATGAATGCCGACTCCTGTATTCGAGGACGGCATTGTCCTTGTGTCATCAGGAGCGCATTACGATGACAGTAAGAAGTATTAAGGCTCACGGCACAAGCATATGTATACGAGCACAATCCCTTTCTGTCCGGCTGGGCATGTCGTAGTGTCGCCAAATTCGCAACAAACGGAGAAACTGGTCCGTGAATGACCAAGGTGGACGCGTAATCCGCGATGACGCCACCTTTTTTTCCTGGCATAAATCCTTGTTTGGGAAACATCGGTATTCTTAGGAGATACGCCGCACCCGTTTCGCTACCGAACGCTAATTGTTCTTCCATTATTGTCGGCCGCCAAGGCGTATATTCCTTACACCTAATCCTTTAATCTTCAGGAAATGGAGCTGTTTGTAGGCAAACGGATTGTGAGGCTGTCATTGTTCGCTTACTTATAACAGATGCAAAATCCTAGACGCTCTAGTATCGACTGAGTTGGCACCTTTTAAGCTTGATCACTGACTACTTTTAGCTACCGTCTTACCCCTAAAGAGAGAAAGCCCGAGAGAACTGAGATAGTTACTAAAGAGAACGAAGAGGCTGTTTCAAAAATCTATAGTTTATTTTACGTATTTATGTTTATTATATATTTTCAGTGTTATCGGTGAATTTTTTTGAACACAGTTATAGTAAACTATTATTATTATTATAATATATTAAATGCCGAATACGAGTTAACTCATAGTTAGTAATCTATAAATAAATATCATTATTCGTTAATTTAATTTTTTGAGGAAAAATTAAAATTTAATTGTAAATAATGAAGAATAAATAATAAGTATGTGCATAATTATTCTTAAGAAAAAATATTTCAATACTGATTAATATTATACTGAATGATATTTCATCAGTTACTGAATGATTAATCAGTATATTGAAACACTTTTTCCTAAGGATAAATATAAGAATATTTAAATATATGCTGATAAAAATGATGTCGAGGATTTAATTACAGTGAAATTCAAAGTATTAAAATAAAATTATTTATAATTTTAAAGTTTTATAAAAGTATTTTTTAGAGAGGAAGAGAGAGAGAGAGAGAGAAAGCTTAAAGTCCGATACAAAAAAGATTTAAATTGCAATATTGTGTAGTAAAATATTTTTCACAGTTATTACAAATTGCAAACCTCTATTTACTATTCTTTCGCTAAATTCATATTTAAAGTTATTAAAGTTTAATGACAATTTGTTTGCTATTGCATTTAACGAAAAACCCAAGCGGGAAATACACATAAATGTTAACTAAAATTCCAAACAAGCCGCTTCGTCTCTTGTTCTCATCCAAGTGGTCCATCCGATCGTTACCCAATCGGCCGACGAGCCGTTCGAAGACCGAAAAGAATAGAATTTGATCCCGGCTTAGGTCAGTGCAAGCACCTTTGATCTATCAATGCATTTTTACGTAACGCGCGGAGGTAGGCGAGTGAGAAAGAGAAAAGGAGGAAAAGAAAGAATCTAGATGGCCGTTCGAGATACGGGTCTCAGATACATTGTGGGCGGAAGGAGTTTCCTCGATTTACCAAAAGGAGCAGTCACCATTGTTACGTCACGGTCTTGTATTTCTGCGAGGTCGATTGACGCCGATTGGCCGTCGCGTGATGCCGATTCGGAAAGTAAGACGAGAAGGGTCCGCGGTTTCCCAGGTACGCCCTGGTCCGGTTCTGAAAAATCCAGTAACCACCTGGAAGGCAACGATGCACGATACGTATCTCTTGATAGGAATAATGCCGATTTGAACATCGCATTTTGCTCTGAGAAATGACACTGATCGAGCAAATTCCTAAATAAGTAATTTAAAATTTTTGGAAGAAGAGATTTCGCGAGAAAACGCAGCGATCCAAGCGACATAATTAACGATAAAATTGTCCATTGATTATACCGCTCCTACATATTTCAAAAGTAGATTCAAAATACAACTTAAAAACGTGATTCTTTTAGTTATTATCATAAATGAATTAAATAAATATTAAAACAAAGCATAAAAATTAACTTTACTTATTGTAATTGGTTATTGTAAATAAATATTATCTTATTAATTATCAAAAATAAATTAATTTCATTAAAAAATCGTCAAAGTTACTACAAAAAGAGTGATTGTTAAGAAAATCATTACTAAAATTCAAGAAAGGTGATTTTTTAAAGATTGTGAAATAAAAATGACAAAGCAACATTTGATTTATATTAAGAATACTTTTTTGCCGAGATTATTTAATTAATCAATAATTTTTTATATCGATTGAAAAATAGTTTTTCTGGAAAATTTAATTTTTTGAAAAAAAATTGAATTGTGTTATTTTTGAAGTAAAGAGCTATCTATAATTAATGGACAATTTTATAATAACAATTTAAAAGGAACAATACGTTGATAAATTTAATTTTAATTGATTTTAAAATATTCTGAAAATTGTTACTTTATAAAACTCTCAGATATCGCTTCGTGCGATCTTACTTAGCGGAATCAAACTCTTATTTAAATCGATTACGCAATAAAAAAAACTCCGCATCCGTTTACCAATTTTAAAAAGTTCATCGACGCTGCATTCGAAAATACAAAAAGTGTTTCTTATAATCGTACACACAATTCTGATGTAATCCAATGCGGGGACCGGCGTAACGTTACCGCGTGCGAACCACAACGAGGAAGGAAAAGCAGAAACGCGCAGCGAAATCAATTTGAATCGAACCGGCACGTAAGGGCCCTTAATTTTTTTGCGTTTCCCTGGAAACTCGTTTTACACAAGGGCGAAGAAAGAATCCACTCCGGCTTGGTGGAAACTCATCGCAGACGTTGATTGCGCTTGACAGCTTTCGCGGTTCTCGACCTCGTTGTTCTCGTATCCGAAGTGGTGATCAAGGAATCTGAGCGAGTTCTCGAAACCTGCACAGTACACCAACGCATGGTGTAAAATACGAGTGGTTTTCAGAAGTACCTCACTCGGGGGACCGTACGCTTTGGATGACTCAACTGATAGGATCGATTTTCGACGTTTCGAACCGCTACCAGCGCACGCGGCGCAGGATTCATTACCTGAGATGGTTTCGCAAATTATCGTGACCGTGGTGGAATCACCGGCTGGCATATGGCGCGCGCCATCGGAAGCGTGTCGGTGATTGCCTGTGTGTGCAGAAGGAGCCACACATAATGTTCTGTGAAGCATATAGATAGACACGCCAATGGAACCAGCGATTTGCCCCGCGATGTTCGTAAAGGAAATCGGACTGCTTCTGCATATAGGGCATATCAGAAGTAAATTGTATCAGTTTCTTTATTCCTAATCAATATCTTTGGAAAGTGGATGATCAGTAGCGTGCTTTGCGAATTTGAATCATTCATTTCGGAAGCACCTTAAGACTTATCCCTACTGAAACCGATCGTGCCAATTGACATGCTGCCTTCTTCTTCTACTTTATAAAAAAGAAGAAGAAACCATCCATGCAGCACACACACTTTATCCGAGAGACATCTTGGGAACATTTTTTGAACTTCTTTAGGAAGTCTATACTGTATGGGCAGTATGCTGATCGGCTTCAGTGGGGACAAACTTAGGTATGGATCAGCTCGATCGAGCGATTGGGAAGATCTGTTTGTTATAAATAGTAAAAACGACAAGAAAAGAGGGACTCCTACGAATGACCGATCGCATTGATCATCGAATGAGACAGAAGACTGTTTGCTTACACTGAAGAAAAGGAAGTGCAAGCCTTTCGCTCGCCATGTGTCCAAACATCGGTATTGTACGAGAGATTTAGTGAAGCGTGCACTGATTTGAAGAATCAACGGCACGTCCACCTCTACGAAAGATCACTGGTACCGTCGCGCAAATCCTGCGACTCCTACGATTCTTCGTGACCATTCTTTCGCGTTTTGTCGTAAGCACGATTCCGAAGAGAATTTTGCCGATCTAAATGAAATTACCGAGTAATCTGAGGATCGGTAACATCAACGGGATTTAAAAACGAATGTTTGAATGCGCATTTACTTCGTGCTCAGTTTGTTCTCAATGAAAATATTCTCCAAGGAATTATTTGATTTTTTGTAAATATTAAAGTTGGATAAATAAAATAAAAATAATATATGAATTATTAATTTTTAATTAATTTGCTTCTCGTGATACTGTTCTATAAACGTAATGTACGGTAAAAAAGATTTCAACTCGATTATCGGGAAAACAAAAATTGAGAACGTAATGTGGCTACTGTGCGGTTTTTTTATTTCTTAGGATATCGTAAAAGTATCGTAAATTTTATGAATTTAAGCTTAAAAAGGTGTATCCTCGTAAAATTATGATGAGAACGGTCTTTAAAAAATATAAAAGGTCAATAACTAGGCGACGAAAAGGTAATAAAAGTATAAAAGCGAGATAAAAGAAATCGTTTGTCAGATGGAAATATTTGAAAAATTCTAGTTTATATGTTATTTAGTATCATTAAGATCTTTTTAAGACGCTTACGAGCATCAAGTTATTAAATTGCTGGTCAATTTAATTTGTGATATTTCTATTGTAGTTCGATTAGCGTTTCAAGACCGAAAAAAATTTTGGCACACAATTTAAATGATTACATATCTAGTATATAAATACATATTGAATTATTTAAGCACTTGACTCAAAGCATTTGACTCAAAGCATTGACATTCCCTACTTGTTAGGTAATCACGATTATAGTTTTAAGAAATTCTTTATTGTCTAGTTTTTAAGAAATCAATATTTATATTATAAATAAAAATGTGAATATATTTCTATATTTTAAATTGTTTTGCTTAAACGTATTAATACCATTTTAGAATTATTTAGAAATGATATAAATTAAAAATAAAATTATCTTATCTAAGATATGTTGTCATAAGATATGTTATCATTTACCTTATTTTTATCTATATAATTTTTAGTTATCTAAATGTAATATCAAATGTTAGGTAGACTGGATGAGTATCTAGAAAAACTGTATACACACGCACATTCTACCAGGGTTTCTTCAATAATTTCTTCAATAATTTAATTATTGCTCTATCTAAAATTTTTTCTTTGCCTCTTCTCGATTCCATTTCTTGACCCGTAGGCATTCTTTGTCTAAAGAATGCACGACTGCGTTCGTGTACATGACGGAAAAAGGAAAAACCATAAGGGCAACAAAAGGCTCGTAAGCAGAAGAGGGAAAATTTATGTATGTGGCGCAACGTCGCATCTGCGTGGAATTTTGTTACGGCCCATCAGTTTGCCGTTTCCCAGGATTTAGGTCAACCGGACAGTTGCGAGAAAACCGATCACCGGGGTTGAGCCCGGCCGTTTGTCTAATGATCCCTGATTTCTCGGTGAGTTAAGGTAGAAGCCTTTAACATTCGCCGAAGCATCGTAAACGCGATTCGATCCCTACAGATCGTTGTTGATATCGTATTGTTAAATGTCTGATCTACTGCAAAAATAAAAGAAACGCCTGAATAAAAGGCGAACAAAAAAATTATCACCGCGCATTCCTTCAATTTGTACAGAATACTGCAATTATCGAAAACGTCGTCAGCGATTATCGTTGGAGAACGAACGCAAAGGAAATCATGTGGACGATGTAGTGGAGTAGCACGTGGAAAGACGAGGATTGGTGAGTGTCTCGGAGATTCTCTTGGTGTGTAACACCGGCAGAACATTTATCTCGAGTGTCACTTCACCAACTTTCACTGACACAATGTCACTCCGTTCAATGTCCTCCGGCTTCTCTCACGCAATCGAGGGGGTTTTCTCGAAGATGCTCGTAATGGAGTTTCATTCAGCACAGACTCTCCACCACGTCATTTGCATCACTCA
Organism: Acromyrmex echinatior; assembly: GCF_000204515.1. The sequence goes on from NW_011627155.1 coordinate 1,455,225, forward strand.
CAATTAATCTTTCTGCTGAACGATTCATTCGCAGTCGTTCGTGCAGTGGCATCTTGGGATCCATTACTGCCGTTGTATCGACACAACAGAAATCAGTTAGAATTCATAAAAACCGTACGACACGCAGAATGACATCACGTCGAGCCTGACAATCATCAAAGATCACTATAACCTGACAATCATCAAAGATCACTATAGCCTGACAATCCTCAAAGAACACTATAGCCTGACAATCATCAAAGATCACTATCATTATACGCCAGAAGCGTGCTTTTTGCAATATTGTTTTAGCTTATTTTACTTATATATCTTTTTGTAGGAAAAAAAGAAAAATAAAAAATTCTCAAGAAGAGAGTATTACAATATAACGAAGGAGCTTTGATTAGCACAAGCATAACATTAAGCAAAATGTTTCAAAAAGATTAGGAAAGATTAGGAAAGATATTTTACAAATTACTCATAAGTTATTTTTTATTATAGAAATTGAATATAATAAATTTGGATATTCTATTTTTTAAATTATTATTTATTATTTACTCCAATTTTGTATTACTTTTTGTACTCAATTTTTGTACTTTTATAACAAACACATGTAAGGTAACCTAATAAAAAGTACTCATAAGTAACTTATAAAGTAACTTTCCCAACTTTTTGAATTTTAACGTCGTCTTATTGATGTTAAAGATATCATTTGACATTATCTTGCTACTTGAAAAGTAATAAACAATTTTATTTTGTTTTTAAAAGTTGGGATGTAATATTGTTAGAATTCCTAATTTTTGCAAAAATATAAATAGAAAGTGTGGCTTTTTTTTCATTAAACTGCATGATACTTTATCTTTAATTATATAAATTTCATTTTTTATTAAATTTAAACAAGTTTACTTTTCACAAGTATAATAATTGATGATATTAAGAAAACTTAAAACTCTTGTGTGACTTAAGCATCTTTTTATGGAGATGTTGATTTAAAGATTCAATATTTTTATGTATTTTAAAAAAAAAGATCGTATTAGAAGTTATTATACAATAAAATTTTTTATCATTTTGTTCTTAAAAATTAGAGATCCTATTTTTGACAAAAATATTCATAGAAAAGTGTTTATTTTTGTCTCTAAAGTATATAATATCTTTCATTATGTCAACGTTTAATTATTAAATCTAAAACACAAGTATACTTTTTGCACGAATAATCAATAATATTAAAAAATGTAAAATCTTACACTGAAAAAAAGTGTTTAACTTTAAGATACTAAAATATTTTATTTTTGTCTCCATTTTTTAAACACTTAAAGAGTTTTAGTTTTAAACTTTTTAATAGACAAAACACTACGTGTTTGGATTTAAAACGCATAGGGTTTTAAATTCAAACACGTGTTTTGTCCATTGAAAAAGTTTGAAACTGAAACATCTTCAAGAGTTTAAAAAACGAGGAGAAGAATGAAACACATTTCTTTTTATGGCGTATTTGATGTCTAAGCATATTTTTCTGAAGATGTTAAAAGATTCAGTTTTCATGCATCATTCAAAAATCTAATATGATAAAGAAATTGTCATAATAGGTCGCACCGACATAATGATGGCAGCTTGTAACGTCTATATTGAAAATCAGAACTTAACGGCTTTCTTCATCAACAGTGAACTTTAGAAAAGGGTTCCGACAGAAAAGTAACAAGTATCCACGGAACGAATTATCTAACGCGTGTCGAATCATGCTACTGGTCATGTTCTCGCAAAAGTCACAATGCCCAGACTACGGCTACCTCTTCATGAGACGAACGATATATCATTGCAAAGTGTCCGCGACTAAACGACGCATTTGACAATCTGAAGGAGATCATTATTGTGCCTTCATGCTGCTGTGGCTTTCGAAAAGAGATATCGCGGCCACGGGAAAGAAATTTCACATCCGAGAGCATCTTTTTGGTTGTTATCGAGACGAATTCCTGCTTTAAATTTATCAGGACACAGTTGGACCGCGTTACGCGTCGAATTCTCCGCACGAGTTAACACTTTATGTTAGAATGTTTTTATTAAGATAAAAAGAAAATATTTTTTTTTTATGTATATTATTGCACACACAACGTCAAAGCAATTAACTAGTAAAATATTCTGTAGACACCTTGCACATTCATAAAATATCCATATCAATGTCCGCGATCGCAAGTCTAATCAATTGTGAAATTTCGACACATATACGTGCATATTTATATTTGTGGTAGTTTACATAATTTCTCCGCGAAGAGGAAAGCTGGACCAGGATCAATAGGAACCAAGGAGGGATTGAAGACGCGGGCAAGGGGACCCTCGTCCTGCAAAATATCAAAGGCTCAGTAGGGAAATTGAAAGGCTTTGTATGGAAATAAGAATGTATCGACTGCCCCCGAACAACCACTCATCCGGGGACAAGATTTTCAAATCTTACATTTAAACGTCTGGTCGCAAGAGATCGTAAGAAGAAATAGAGAGAGAGAGAATTTCTTATTTATTCTACCCGAAATATAATTTTTATGGAAACAATGTTATTGCACAATTTTTCTACCATTCCTGAGCGCGTATCAATAATCTAAGATATAATGCATTAATAAAACGTACAAAAGAATAATAGATTTAAATGCTTTTTTATCTTTCTTAATTATTATATAATATATACTCCATATTACTGAAAAAATATTTCTTCAAAAATTTAGATATATATATATACATATATGTAGAAATTAGTAATGCAATAATTTTTTATATTTATAGAAATTACATAAAAATGTTTTCGCGATTTTATAATTTGTTTTTGTAAAACAAAAAAAAATAAAACAATTATTTTAGTCAAAAAATATTCGTATAATAATGATGTATAAATAATGAGATTTCTTTATTATAATTAAAGCTGCTCGTAAATAATAACACCTATTATTTGTATATAAATAATTAATTTGCAAAGTCAATGAGAAATCTGAGGCCCCATCCCGGCCTTTTTTGCGTAACGCTTGGAAACTCCCGTGCACTAGTGACATCAACATCAATTTCATAAAATGCGAACTACGTACCACATTATCAACACTGCTGATAAAATCGTAGCGTCAAAAAATTGATGTAATGTGAGCGAGTTTCATCTAAATTCTAAATCGAAAGTTAATATCGAGACCGCAAAATACATAAAATATATACATATTATTTATATATCTACAGTTTGTGGATATGTAGCGTCGGATTTGCGCTCAACATTAGCTTTCGATTTAGATTATAAGACTCGCACCAGATTATAAGACGCTACGACTTTACCAGCAGTCAATGTGATACAGTTCACATCATTCTATATAAATGGTGTCACTAGTGTACGGGAACTTACAAGTATCACACGAAAAAGACCGGGATAGCTGCCCTCAGATTCTTCTCTGCTAGTCTGCTCGCCAAGCGCCTGAATGTGATTGGTTGGATCTACAGGTAACAATCAATCATGTTCACTTGCTCGGCGAACAGGCTAGCCGATTTGTCAATTTGAACGCGCCCAATGTGATACTATGCCGCGGATATTTAAATTAGACGTTATATTATAATTATTTTACCTATTTTTGTATATTTAATTATATTTGCTTATGCAATACATAATATAATGAATTTGGTTTTATTTTTTGTCATATAAATTAAGAAATTCATGGAAAATTAATTTGGCATTATTATGGTAAAGAATAAAATCAAATTCATTATATTACATATTGCATAACCAAATAAATTTAAAAACACAAAAATAAGTAAAATAATAATTAATATTGGGTCATCTAAAAAATATTCGCGGTTTTTTGTCACTAGATGTGTGTTGATGGTCATATATTTAGTGACAAAGTACCGCGGATACTTTTTAGATGATCCAATATAATATATAAAATTAATGTCACATATTAATAAGTAAAGAATAAAGCTTTACTTTTAATTTTAATAAATAAAATAAGTAAAATCAATTTCAGGAAAATGTTGTGATTTATTTTCTTTTAATCTTTTCTTTTGAAAATGGAAACTATTGAAACTCAAGCTTAAAAATATGAATATTAATCAAACACATTAATCTTACTAACTTTATATTTTATGCAGTACCTAACTATATACAAAAATAATAACGTTTTTTTAACGTACATTGTCTCGTTTTTAATTCTCATAGAAATTAGCTATATACTTTCAACTTGAAGTAGAATTTCAAAGAAGCAAAAACCCGCCAATTGTAATCGATGGTCGTCATTTATTTAAGTACGTACGTATAAAATGGAGTTGTTTTGATCCAAATTTTGAATAATATTCAACCAGCACGTTGATCAGAATCAGGCTACAAGATATTTTAAAGTGCTCTTCCTGATTGTGAACACGTACGCTGTTTACGTATTTTAAAAAATTTTGAGTTAAAGTTATTCCGTCTGGACTAAAGTTATTCGATTTTATGGTATTTAAAAAACTTTATTATTTATTAATAATAAAGTTTATTACTTATTTTTTTTACCATTTTATATTACGTTATAATACAAAATTATAAAATACAATACTAATTTAATTTAACAAATGTGCCATACAGTATACACATTTGCATTAATTTAAAATAGTATAGTATACAAAAATATACTGTATGATGTAATACAGTATATAAAATTGAATATAAAATATGTAATATAGAAATTATTACTAATACAATAATTGCTTGTATACTATACTAATAACAATAATATATTATAATAATAATTGTTTACAACATAAAATACAATTATAAATGCTCAAAAATGTTCAAAATATAATAATATTAATATTAGGATTATAATTAACAGATTTTAATAATTATTATACGAAAACGCCAAAAATACGATAACACAAATTTTATTAAACCAATGATTACCAAAATATAAATAAATGCAATGAAATATTAACAATAATTAGATCATATATAATTTTAATTAATAACTTACAATTATAAGATTTATTAAACTTTATCTAACACGAGCAATAAGGCGAATAAAAAAGTCATTAATATATTTATCTCTTATGCCTCATTTCCACCAACGTAGATTAACTTTAATCTCAACTTAATTCAATTTACTCTTCGTCTTTTTCTAATTCTAAAGAAAAAGACAAAGAGTAAATTGAAGACCGAGATTAAAGTTAATTTACATTGGTGAAAACAAATTAATCGTTTAACTGACCCAACAATTTGACCACATCAAGATCCCTCCGCCTAATGGTTTATGATTATTATCCGCTACAAAGACCACTCTTCATAGTAGAGAGCGACTTAACGTATTTTGATTCTACGTCGAGTTCATAAAATCCATCAGCAAAGAAAAGTTTATTAAATGACCCGTCAAACCAATGCTCTTATTACAGGAAGGTGTGAATCCCGATTTTTCCAGACCGCTTACGATAGTAATAATTTTCACAGAATATCAATTACAATTACCATTTTTATCGCATCTTTAATATAATATTAAAAGCATATTTAATATAATATTAAAAGTCACATACCGTGAGAAAATATATTCTAAATTTCATTAAAATTCATAAAAATGTCATTACCAAAAATCATCTTTTATTAAAAAAGAATGAATAAAATGATTTTCTTATGGAATAGTGGTTACGAATAAATACATTTAATAATAATAAAACACATGCGTTATTGTAATTTTTTTATGTATGGATACAAAAGTTTCTCGGGTACCAACTGAGACGAGCCGAACCCGATAATAGTGGGACTTTAAAAACTATTTTATACTAAAAAAATCTATTACATAACTCTAATAATTTCCTATATTTTTCTGTATTTTTCACAAATTTTAATTATTAATATCCCGCTAATATGAGGGTACTCAGTCGACTCATCTCGAATTTATTTTTTGTATCCAAACATTTTTTTAATTAAATTCATATTTACGATAATACTGTCAAAAGAATATAAAGCATTTTGCATGGTAAAATTATCTAAAATGACAAAAATCAAAATTTATTGAATATAATAATCTCATAATTTACGCGCACGCATGTATTTTATTATAGAAAAATGTATACATATATATAAATATTTATATATACGTATACATATAAATTGCTATTACTAAAATAATTAATAATATCCTAGAATGGCGGGATGTCCAATACCTAAAAAAAATTTTTTAAACAATCAACAGTTGGAGAATTAAATATATATATTCGTAACTATATTTTTGTTAAAATAATCATTAAAAAACAAGCCAATTATTTATACAAAACTTGAATTCATTTATTTAATAATATGGATTTAAACAAATATCCATATAAATATCATATAAATTAAAGTCTTATTGCCATTATGACAAGTTTAGGACAAGTTAAGACTGTTACTAACATTATTACTAATGGGAGAACATTTATTAAAACTAAGAAAGCAGTGAAAATTATATCTCAAAATATACAATTGAATTAATTTTACAACGTGATTTTAAAATATATAATAATTGTCATTAACTCATTGCAAAAATTATTACTTTCAAAAACTGCTCAAAAAATCCTGGACTAATTTTGATTCTGTAATAAGAATTTCCAACGGGGCACCTAGACTTTGCAAAAGGACTTTATGAAAAGCGACGAAGAATAACTCTCTACAATGAAAATAGTTTCGACTTCTTATTGCGGTACAAATCAAGCATTCCTTGGCATCTATCTGACAGCGATGAGACCCTTGCATATAAAGAACTAATCATTAAAGTGATTAGTTCTTTATAATGTTAAAAATGTAACATCAAAAATTTCGCGAACAAGAAGTTAATGTTTAACCAAGCTTCAGTCAAAGCTTCAATCTTTATTTAATAAATTTGTACACTAAATACAAAGAAAAATTGACAATTATTCACATATCAAATTTTTAATTAGAATTATTATTTACTTAATATTATTAATGACTTTTTGATATTCAAAATAAAATCTAAACTAAAAAAAAATTTCATAATTAAATATTTATCAAATTTATTAAATTAATACACAATTTTTATTATCATGTTTTGCCGATTCGATATTATAATTTATATAAAAAATGAAACAAAAAAGATTTACTACGACAAGATAAATGCTATCTGTATTGAATAGATATTAAATATATATACATTCAAATAAATGAGCAAGTAATTAATGGACAAGTGGCGTAAGTCCAAAACTAGGAAAAATTCATTTATTATAAAAATAAAAAGAATATTTGTTTTATCTATCAATTTAATTTACTTTTATTTCGTTTTTTATAAAAAAATCAATTTTACATAAATAAAGTAATCGTAAAAAAAACTAAAATAGTGATTTAAATCTAACTTCTTTTACAGTCACTTCATTTATGATGTAAAATTAATTTTTATTTTTTACGAATGTAAAAACAAAACAAAAGTAAATTAAATTGATAAATAAAACAAACATTTTTAATACTTTCTATTTTCATAATATTCTTCCTAATTTTGGACTTACGCCACTTGTCAACTAAAAGGCAAAAATGTATAATTTATTAGTAATTATTGAGCAAATTATAAAATATGATAGCATTTATCTGGACATAGTTGAGATAAATTTTATATTACATATCTAATATCATTATACATACATTTATGTACAATACCTAAAACTAACTACATAATATCAAAACGCATTACATAACATGTATAGAATTTTAAAAAGTAAAATTTCAGGGGAACTGAAAAATTCAATGAAATTTGAAATTAATCTGGTTTATTTTTATATTTGATAAACGGAACAGGATACTGATAATTAAATAAAATTTAAAATTAATTTATAATTTTATTCAATTTTTAATCCTCCTTTCCAATTATCAAGTATGTACATATGATACCTATGTATTTCTACCAACATATTGTATAGTTTAATGATTAGATTTAATGTATGATATTTATTAATTTAATTATATATATTTATATATTTTTTTTTATTGTAAAATTTAATTAACCGACCGTGAAATATATTTAAGCGTTTTTAATTTGTAACAATTTAATTTTTTAATTTAAAATCCCTATTTATTCCTATCTATCCATACTTATTGTCCCTATCTTAGAGACCCACACTTATCATCCTACCTATCTGTATTTTAATTTATTCATGCTTATTCGCGTATACCTATCTCCGTATTCCTACCTACATTACTTTATAAATGAATATTAACACCGCGAATGCGTTAATAGCTGCGTCCAGCAGAAAGAGCAGCTTTGCAAATGATGTAAAATTTTCCAATACGAGTGGTTCTTCCTTCAGGTTCCTTATGGACTTCAATAAACAATCATTTTGAAGAATTTTACAATAGTTGCAAAGCTGCGTTTTCTCTGCTGAACAGGACAGCTAATGCCTAACCATGTCCTATCGCGTACTGATAAATTGACCGGAATAATCTAATCGTGATAATATTAAATAAATGAGCAATAAATAATAATTATTAAAATAGACTTTTAATTTTTAAAATACGAAAATTTAATAAATAACAGGACTAATGAGAGGCAATGCAGATGATCAAGCGTATCTACGTTTTGTAGATTAAAAAAATCTACAAAGCTTGCTCTTGATTATCCGCACTGCCTCTCATTAGTCCTCTTATTTGTTGGATAATTTTGTATTTTAAATAAACAATATAAGAAGTCGCAATTTGCGAGCGAGTTACCCTCCCGAATATTCAGAGTTTATCTTTATGTATCTTACATAAACTTAGATTGATGTTACACATCAACCTACTTTGTTCAGATTCTCATCTTTCTTCTGGTCAACATTCTTGCTTAATATGCCAGAAATTGACAAGAAGGAATATTCCTTTTTGCTGCCGACTAATATCGTCGGCAATAAGCGTAAGATTTTACACTTTTGTACGATACGCGAAACACGAACGCGTCGCGAAGGGCCATCATATCAATAAAATTGTGTGTGTGATTAAATATTAATTATCAATAATAATTTCATTAATACATTAATAAATTTCGCGTTTATTCTCTATTCGCGTCTATTCGAGATGTAAGTATTTGACTAAAAAATAAATTTAAATTTAAAAAATCTCTGTATGAGGGATATTTTCAAAGTTATGATTTTATCAATCTTGAATATTATGAAATTAGACTAAATTCCTTAATATACATCTTACAATGTAAACAACAAAACATCAATTTAAAAATAAACCGAAAATTACTACATCGATTATTATCCGACAAAATATAAGGCCCATACGTAATTTCTTAACGATTCGAACGATTCGTTGCTGAATCTCATCTCAAAGCATGGGGAGATGAGAAATTCAGAGAAATGATGTAAGATCCAAAAAGGATCTTAATTTTCCCTCACATCAATAAATATGTCTTTTATATTTTGAAATTATTACTATTATTAAATATTATTAATAATATTTTGTACAATTTATTATTTCAAAATAAAGTATTTTAAGTGACGCAAAACTATGAACACGCTTTTAAAGAAATTACGAAATATTAACGAATAATGTTCTTCTATTTCTTGACAAAATATATATTGGATCTTACATCATGTTATTAATTTGACTGGTATAAAATCCAGTTAGTACATATGGATAAGTTATAACAGTTTAGGCTAAAGTAGGTGCATTTAGTACTTTTTAGGTAAATTATAGTAATAATTTTCAATAAAATATTTTTTATAAAAAAAGCGAGATTAATAAATTATACGGCAAATGCGCTACATTAAAATATCTGTTATTTCATTAGCAACAAGTATACAAATAATAAGTGTGAAGCAATACAAAGAATATCTTTGAAAACAGTATGTATTATATATAATACATATATATGTATGTATATTGCTTTTCTCTGCACCAACTTAAATAAAATTTAATCCTGAATGAATATTTGAAAATAGGATAGATAGAAATAATAATAAAACTATACTTATTCTACTGTAACAAACACTGTTCTATATTATAATATCTATAGAAAAAAAAAACAATTTCATTTACTCTAATTACTTTTTATATACATATATTCTTTATATTTTTTAATTTAATGTATTTCATTTATTTAAAAAATACGAATACTTTATTAATTTTTGTTTTTACTTCCAAGGGACCATTAAGACGTAATAGACAAAATGTTTGATAATTCTGTTGACAACGTTCGTAGGTACAGCAAACTAAACTGAGTCGAAAAGTATTGTATCATTTTGCAATTTTTACAATAATTAACAA
>NW_011627156.1:0-23165 GCF_000204515.1 Acromyrmex echinatior
CTTCAAATTGGTCATTGACCTGGCCATGCGACCATGGATGTCACTCCGTGCGGTCAGCAAGGCAGCTATTTCGTCATTTATGATTTCACTTGCGAATTCTTCTCTCTCTGATTTTCTTGATAATGCGCGCACTGGACGCGATGCACTCGACACTGCGGATGCCGGTGAGAATCCGGCTCGAAGGACCAAAAAATGTGCGAGAGCGCACCGCGCGAAAGATTCGAGTGAGAAAAAGGCACACTGTTGATATGATAAGCGACAGTAAAGAGAACTTCGTTTCTTTGTAATTTAACAAAAGAATTTTCTTTAATATGCACAGTTACAAAGTCAGAAAATATTAATTAATTAAATATTAGATTAACAGAATATTCAATGCGGTTACCTTTTCCAAATTGTATTTGAAATCGCGGTGATGGAAAATCTCGGCGATTTTCTCGGCACTTCTCGAAAAGATTCGTTTTATAGCGGTTTTAAATTGATTGGCGCTTTGGATTCTTTTCTAATGACGTTCAACGTAACAGTCATGCGCGACAGAAAATCCGTACGTGGGATTGGTGACAGCGCGTGACGTATTCGTCGGAGCGCGGCACTCGCGTGCGACAATTGAATTGTTCTAGAACTTTCGATTGTCCGTTGCCGGAGCTTGTTTGCGTGTAACGAATTGGTTTAAAAGAACAAAGAATGGCAAATCGATGATTTTAACGATGATTAAGATCATGCTCGAGATGAAATCACGAGCTCACTTTATGCGTGCGTTCAATGACAATTACTGTCGGTCGACTGAAAGAATTCTTGCTTTTCCCGAATTAACGATCTCAAACAACATATTTACTAAGGTACATTATCATATTACTAATTTTTATGTAATTAATATTAATTCTTTTTGTTCACAGTTACTTTTCCAGAATTTTCTTTGACTTTGTTAATTCTTGATAAAAATGACTCGCAGCGTATTACACAGAAAGAAAAATTTTATATTAAGGAATTGTAAGAATATTGTAAGACCATGTACAGATTTTTAATTTAGAACGATGTTTATATTATTGTAAGATTACATTGAAAGTGACTCGATTGGAGTTGAAACGTTTGTTTATTTTAGTTGTTTTGTATTAATTTTGCTTATTTAAATTAAAATTCGTTTATACGTTATTGGCTCTTTGCCTTTCTTGTACTACCTTTTGTTAATACTATAAGTATTACGAAGGCAGGTCAATAAGTTTTTAGAAAAACATAATAAAACACATTTTTTTTGATCGATTCATTTTTATTTTTTTAACATAGTCTCCTTTGAGCTTGATACACTTGATCCAACGATTCTTCAACTTTTTCAAGCCGTCCGAATAATATGATTTGTCCAACCCTTCAAAATAAGCCTCTTCGCTTTAATCGTCTACAGAAATGAAATCACGCGATGAATTCTACTCAAAATTTGACAGTAATCAATTGAAAGATGCTACTTGTCAAAAAGTAATGTGACATGACATTGAGAGTGCCCTCTGACAGATTTTCTAAGAAATCACTTATTGACTTGCCCTCGTAAATTTCTTTAAACGACATCAATATTTCCTTTAGTTATTTCATATATATTTATAAATACGATTCTCATAGGTAATAATCTCTCAAATTGCGCAATACAAATGGACATAACAATAGATTGTCCACTGATTTATATTTAAAAAAACGTTGAAAACACAGTACTTGAAAAATCTGATACTTCAGAAAAATTAGATGCGTCAGTTGAGAAATTAAAAGATGATACTGTTGGAGATGACTGTGAGTATATTTAATATGTGGATTATTCTTGTAAATATTAAATGTTATTTAATTTTCTTTGTTATGGCAGTCTTTTATTTTAGCTAAATTTATTTAGCTTTGATTATATTATACGTATCAAATTTAATATTTGTTGTTTCAATAACACTTTTATATTTTTATTATTTTGTCAATACTGTTGATACATTCTTTGAATGTAATAACTTCATTGAATTATTTAATGATGACATTTTTACATCATACAGAAATTTGACAGTATTTAATAGACATATGATCAATAATTCGTTTTTAATATTAAAAATATTGCTATTCATTTTAATATTCAAACTATAAAATTATTTATTGATTAATTTAAGGCTCCTTAGTAGTCATAACAGCTATATTGAATGGTGACGTCAGAAGCGAGAAATGACACGTTCATTTTTGTTATGTGCCATTTATAAATAAAAACAATTTGGATAAAAATTTGGATGAAATGATAAGATCATTTCATTTTATCCAAATTGTTTTTCATTCATCATTTTAAAACAATTGTAAAAATGGACAAAAGCTGTCATTATCCCCCCTGACAGTCAGTAAATAATTATAAAAAGTGATAAGAAACACGTGAAATGCTTTTGCTCAATGGGCACGCGTAGTCCATTTTTACTTTCATGTATCTTTTATCACTTTTTACAATTATTTAGACTGACTTAAAGGAAATAAGGATAGCTTTTATTCATTTTTACAATTGTTTTAAAGCAATCTTATGATATATTTCATTTTTTTCCAAATTGCCTTTATTTACAAATGGTACGTAACAAAAATTAACGTGTCATTCTGACGTCACGATTCAATATTATTGGTAATTACTCATGTTTGAGATCGGTAATTCGAAAAAAAGGTAAGAATTCCTTCGGTCGACCGACAGTAATTGTTATTGAACGCACGCACAAGGCGAGCTCGCGATTTCATCTCGAGCCTGACATTAAGCCTCGTCAAAGTCAGGGATTCATTGTTCTTTAGTCTTTTCAAAACAATTCGGTACACGCAAACAGGCAACGGACCATCGAAAGTTCTAGAACAATTCAATTCGCGCACGCGAGCACCGCGCTCCGACGAATACGTCACGCGCTGTCACCAATCCCGCGTACGGATTTTCTGTCGCGCATGACTGTTACGTTGAACGTCGTTGGAAAAGAATCGAAAGCGCCAATCAATTTTGTACAACCAATGCCACGTGATAATTACGATTGTGGCAAAATTTAATTGGATTTCTCCCAAGAAGAAAGCCCAGACCGAAAGCAATAAATGCTTCGATCTCGCCGTTCCTCCCGGGCAGATTGCTTAGATAGTTTACACCGCTTACACCGTTTACACCGCTTAAACCGTTTACACCGCTTAGAGTTCTTAGACTTCTTAGAGTTCTTACTTCTAAAAGTTCTTCGAGTTCTTAGAGTTATAGTCTCGCTACTATATCTTCGTAAAACCGCCGTGCCAACCGCTTACTGACGAATCTTTTCAAAAGTGCCGAGAAAATCGCCGAGATTTTCCATCACCGCGATTCCAAATACAATTTTGGAAAGGGTGACCGCATTTGATAGTTTGTTAATCTAATATTTAATTAATTATATTTTTTGACTCTGTAACTGATCATATTAAAGAAAATTCTTTTGTTAAATTAAAAGAAACGAAGTTCTCTTTACTGTCGTGTATCATATCAACCGTGTGCCGTTCTCTCACTCGAACCTTTCCGCGCGGTGCATTCTCGCACATTTTCTGGTCCTTCGAGCCGGATTTGAACTAGTGAGAAAGATTGTTAGACAAACGCCGCATCACTCTAAAATTTCACGTCAGCGCTCTCGCTTTGATTCGCTCTCGCACAACTCAAGAGCCTTAATATCGTAAATATTGAATTTCTTTAATCGACATTAGTTTCCTTTAACTACTTCGTATATGTATATTTATAGATTACAAATTTTATAAATATTGACTTATTAAATCATTCTCTGGATATGATGGATGATAATAAATCGTTCACTGGTTTATGTTTTGAAAATATTGAAAAAACAGAATTGAAAATATCCAGCAAAATTAGGCACTTGAGTTGAGAAATTAAAAGGCGATACTATTGGAGATGATTGTGAGATGATATATTTAATATGGATTGTTTTTATGGATATTAAACATCATTTTATTTTCTTTCTTGCATTTTCTTTTATTTTAACTAAATTTATTTCGCTTAAATTATTTTATTAGATGTACAAATAAGTTTTAAAGTGTTTTTAATGAAATTTAATATTTATTTATTTAGAAACGAAAACACACTTAATTATCAAAATAATCTCCATCATTATTTATGACCTTTAGTCATCTTTCGGAAAGCTTGCGAATTCCAGAAGCGAAGAAGGTTTCGTCTTTCGATGCGATAAAATTATCCACCTACTTTCGCACTTCTTCAAATGCTCGAAAGTGTACACTGGACAAGGCGTTTTGCATTGACCGGAATAAATGATAATCAGAAGGGGCTATGTCTGGGCTATACGCCGGGAGAACTTCCCAACCAAGAACTAGCAATATTTCCTTTACAGGTTTACCAACATGAGGCCTAGCGTTGTCATGAAGCAATTTCACAGGACGTTTTCCTTTGCCAGTAAATGGACGATTTCATTCGATTTCTTGATTTAAACGGATCAATTGTTGACTGTAGCGATCATTGTTAACCGTTTCATTCGGAGTTCATAATATACAGTAGTACACCTTTCATGTCCCACTAGATGCATAGCATAACTTTGCTGCTGTGGATGTTGCGTTTTGGCGTTGATGTAGTGGGTTGTCCTGGATCCACATAATGTTTTCTCTTTTTAGGATTATCGTAAAAAATCCACTTTTCATCACCAGTCACGATTTTCCACAAGAAAGATTTTCTATGCTGTTTATTGTACAGATTCAAACATTTCTCAAGACGATCATTTTTGTTTTTTTCACTTAAGGCGTATGACTTTGCTTATACCATTTTTTTCCAAAATTCGAGGCTTTATTGTAAAAAACTGGTTATTACTCCAAGTTGCTATGCAAATTCGTTTTGTGTTTGATATGAGTTTTTGATCGAGTAATGCTTGCAATTCATTGTTTGTAACCTTCTGAGGAGCACCACTACGTTCTCTATCGCTAATATCAAATCATCCTCTTTAAATCGCCTAAACCAAAACTCACACGTACTTTTGGATACAACATTGACTCCAAGAACAGAACAAATTGATTCACATGCTTTAGCAGCGCTTTTTCCTTGATGAAATTCGTATCGAATGCAGTCTAATAAATTGCTTGTCGCTCGCCATTTTAAAACCATTTAATTTTGAGGTTAAGTTTCCAATTTTGTGAAGTCAATTATGTTTTTTAATAGTACACATTAAGCGCCACTACATATCAAAAGAGCGCGAAAAATATTTGAATTCTAAGTTTAAATTATACGTTACACAAAAAACACTTTAAAACTTATTTGTACATCTAATATATATTTCAAATTTAATACTTTTCGATATTCTTTATTTCCTGTCATTATTGTTAATACATTCTCTGAACTGAATAATAAATACATTAAATTACTATTTAATATTTTTACATCATGTATGCCTTACAGAATCTGATAGTGTTTAATTGGCGTGTGATTAATCATTTACTTTGAATATTAAAAATACTATTGCTTTCCATTTTAACCCTTTAAAACTCAGATATTGATTTCTTTTGAATAAAATTTTTTTTCTTCAATATGATGTTTAAAAATTCTCCTGATAAAGAGCTTTGTGAATGAAATAAAATTGATCACCAAGATATGATTTTTTGAAAGTAATATTTTGAAAGTAATACATGTATTTCAGCTAAAGAATTGAATATTGTATAATTATAACAATAAACATGAATCAATCTTGTATTTTAAGATGATATGGATAAGAAAATAAAAAATCACTAATTTTATCTGTAAATAATATATATTATATATTATATATATTATATGTTTTGTAAATAATATATATTATATATAAAATTAACAAAATCAAGTGAATTGTTCTGCAAATGATCACAATAATGACTTGTTTAGTGAGAATACCATTATTTTTTAAATTGAGACAATCTTAATTTTTAACTAATATGAATTAAGTGTATTATATTGTATAAATTTTTGTATTAATATCAAACATTTGGGAAGAACTTAATGAATGTACGTTATTGTGTACACTAGATCTTAAAGGGTTAATATCTAAACTAAATAATTAATCATTGGCCAATTTAATACTGCGAGTATTAAATTTCTCTAATCGACATCAGTGTTTCCTCTAACTATTTTGTATATATTTATATATAGATACAATTCTCACAAATATTAATTTATCAAATTGTTTACTACAAATGGATACAATAAATGAAAATAATTCGTTCACTGGTTTATGTTTCGAAAAAGCAATATTGGAAATATCTGATATTCCAGGACAATTAGATATTGAGGAATCAAGAGGCGATACTGTTAGAATGATTGTGAGCATGTTTACCATATTAATTATTCTTTTAGCTATTAAACGCACTTGTATCAATTTTTTTTTGTTATTATATCCTTTTATTTCAGTTTATTTAGCTTAAATTATTTTATATGAACTCTTAAATTTAAAATAAACAGTAATTAAAAGTATAGCACAGATTACAATATGCAGAATCGTATAAAAACCTTTAGTGTATTAAGGGCAAGGTGTCTTCAAGTTCTTCGAATTAGACGTTTCAATTTACTTTGAAGCTTTCTTTAGTAATAAAATTTACAAATAGAGCAAATTGATTGTCAGTTCATCAAAATGGAGTCATTTACAGATTTCCAGAACTGAAGTGTTGTCTCAACAGACCGAAGGATCTATCATGAAACTTCGTATACTCGTAAATTAACGTATTTAATTCTATTAAAAATTATTAAAATTACATTGTCTATGTTACTCTTTCAAAAATCAGATTCTGTTTGGTCTGTTGAAATAACATTTCAGTTTTTAAAACCTATGAATGTCTCCATTTTGACAGATTGATGAATAATTTGCTCTATTTGTAATTTTATTGTTGAGGAAGAGTGAATCGAAACATCAAATTCGAAGAACTTGAAGATGTAATCTTGTCCTTAATACAATAAAAGTTTTTACACCATTCTGTAGATTGTAATCTGTACTGCACTCTCATTAGTCTTTTAATCATTGTTTTCAATTTGTTTTAAATTATTTTATACATCTCAAATTTATTAGGTGTTGGAATTAATTCGTAGCGTTTTTATAATTCCAACACCTAATAACATTTATTTTTTTGGCTATTTTGATAGTATCGGTTATGTTTACATTTCCATTGTCAATATTGTTATTATTTTTTTTAATTTAATAGCTTTATTAATTCAATAGTAACACTATTCATCATATCAGAAGACACGGTAGTGTCTCGGCACTAAGCAGCGATACTACTATGTTTCTTTTTTAAAATGTTTTGTATCTCTCACGTTAAAACCCGTCTCGAAATCATTCAACCCAAATTCTACATGTTCTTTCCGATGAAGTTTCATCACCATACACTTCACCATAATAAGCGATTTCAGCTGCGACTTTCTTAAGGTCGAAAGTAGTGAAGAAGCACATATTGGAAAAACAGCTTATCGTGATTTATTTTCACTCGATTGGAAAATCTCTGTAGAGAAATCTAACCCGTGAAGACTGAATCATTTTCAGCAATGTCTAAACTACAACAGATTTGTGACTTCATTGTCAAAACTCACTAGCATTGGAGCCGGCATCCTCTAGTAGCGAGCGGCCGAAATTAAGTTTATCATCTAATATCAAATAAAAAATAAAAATCCAGAGTTTTTACTAATCAAGTTAAATTTTATTAAATTAAAATGTAAAACCCAAGTGGTACTATCTTTGTTATTTACTTACTTCTAATGATATGTATCATTCGTATAAAAAATTTGATATCAACAACTGGCACCAAGTTAAATTCCACAAAACTTTATATATTATTCGTAAAAAAGATTTGATCTGAATAATTGGCGCCAGGTTAAATCTCATATCAAGTTAAATAAAGAAAATTCATAATTGCGTTACCTTGTTCATTCAAGTGTTACTACAAAAAGTTAAAAAAGTAAACACTTGGCGTTGCTAGACCAAATAAAAACAAATAAAAACTATAAAAACTATAAAAACTATAAAAACATTTTAAAAATTATAATAATAGTTAAAAAATAATAATAATAGTTAATAAAATAATAATATAATAGTTAATAAAATAATGAAAGATAATTATAGTTTTAATGTGATAATGAATTTAATCTGAATGTTATACTGAATAAAGTTTACTGCTTATTTCTTTTTTCTTTTTCATAATACAAGTCTTATAAATCCAAGTTTATTTATCTTAGACTTAAATCTAATAGCTTGCAAAACTTTCGTAACTTATATGACTGTTTAACTTAATCGAATATATATCTACACTCTGTATACTTTTACTCTCATGGGAATGTTTCTCATTGTTCTTATTTTAAATATTACATTCGTGTTTTTAGTTCTATGTTGCATCGTAATCTAGCAGCGCCAAGTGTTTACTTCTTTAACTTTTTGTGATAACACTTGGATGGACGAAGTAATGCAATTATGGATTGTTTTCTTTATTTAATTTGGTATAGGATTTAACTTGGCGTCAGTTGTTGATATCAAATTCTTTATACGAATGATACATATCATTAGTTAAGTAAATAACAAAGATAGTAACACTTAAGTTTTACTTTTTAATTTGATAAATACCTTTTACACAAATTTATCAGTATTTAATAAATTGTAATTAATGCTGTAATTAATGCTGTAATTAATGGCGTGTAATTAATTATTTATTTTAAGTATTAGGTACTTTTGTTAGTTATTTTAATACAAAAAATAAATAATTAATCACTGATCAATTTAATACTATTAATTTCTGTAAGAGACATTTTCTTTACTTGTTTGATATATATTTATAGATATGAGTCTCACAAATAACTTCTCAAAGTGTGCTCTACAAATGGATACGATAAATAACAATAATGCAATTATGGATTGTTCACTGATTTATCCTTTGAAAAAATAATGTTGGAAACACATGAAATGATTAAAAGGACAGAGTTAAAAGAATCTTCAGAAAAAATAGATACATCAGTTGAGGAATTAAGAGACGATGCTAACGAAGATGATTGTATTTGTTTAATTTGCTGATATTTTGATTAATATTAAACACTTTTCTACTCAATGTTCTTTCTTATTCTTTTGAATTAATTTAATTTTAACTACATGTCTCGTTTCAAAGTTTTAATTTACATGTCTGGGTTCAATTCACCCACGGCGTCTTTGACTAGCTCTACAATTATTATAAATCTTAATAAAAAATTATTTTTTTATGCCAGAATGTATAGAATGGAAATATCAAAATATAAAAAGAAAGATTTTGATAGTAATTGGAAAAGTTGTACCAA
Source organism: Acromyrmex echinatior (assembly GCF_000204515.1). Next base: position 9,272 of record NW_011627156.1, read on the forward strand.
AAAAATATTAAAGAACAACGTGAAAATGTGTTCTTTTGTGAAAAAGAACACGTAATAGAATATAGAAAATGTATTTTGTATAATAACTCTCAACGCTTATAATTTTCAATTCGTAGAATTTGTTCATGCGTAGAATATTTTCACGTGCTTTTTATTAATTATCAAGGCAGATAAGAATAATTTTCGTCCATTTGTATAAGTGTTTTAAAGCGATCCGATTATATACATATACATATATAATATTTTGTTATATCTATATTCTTCTTGTTTACAAATGATACGCTAAAAATTTTAATAGTCATTTGTCGTTTATGACGTCAGGATTCAATATGATCGCAACGATTACTCAAGAATCTTAATAAGATATCTAATGTTTTTGAAAGAAAGATCTTTTAAATGGGATAATCAAAGTTCAATTTAATATCATCAAAAGATTTTTATCTTTCTATCTCTTTTAGCTTTTGTTCCTTTTATTTTTTAGAATATATTCCGAATATATTCCTTCAAGTATAAGTGATGTTTCATCTATTTACTTGGATGAAGAAGATAACATAAAGGATAATAATAAAAAAAAACCCTCCTCCTTTAATAGATCTAATACATTTAGTGGTCTAGATACATCTAATTTACATTCGTCTGGAACGAAAACATGTGACGATACTGAAATGTATGTAACAGAATCGTCAGGAAACAAACACATACAAAAAGAAATTGTTGTTATTACTGTAAAAAGCTACTGTACAGAGCAAGATAACACGTCACTTAGAAACTGTATATTCTAATGAAGAGGAAGTTAAAAGATTTATTGTATTACCAAAGGGAAACTATGAAAGAAAGAAAATAATAGAAACTATTCGACGAAATAGTAATTTTCAGTTTAACTAAGAAAGTGATAAATAATGATGAACTTATTACATGTAGGCGATCAAATAAAAAATGGAATAAAACTGCAAGTGATTTCTTACCTTGTGGTAAATACAAAGGATATTTTTCAAAAGCATCTCTTTGACATCATTTTCGTCATTGCACTGGACGTAATAGCAAACATAATAAATCAATAATGGTATTGGGCCGCATTATTGCAAGAACTCACGAAATAGCTAATAAGTTCTCAAAACTATTGTCTTCCCCGTATTACGAGATGATGAAATAACTTGTGCAATAAGATATGATCAATTAATAATTCTATATGGGAATAAACTTTGCTTGAAATATAGACTACAGCATCAGCACGATATGATTCGATCTCGATTATGATTGTTAGGACGTTATCTCTCAGAACAAAAGATGAAAATATCACTGTTTTTGTTTCGTTATATGATCCGAAATTTTATGTATTGCAATTGCTGCTGTCATGTGGAAGGTTTTGATGAAAATAAAAATGTATATAAAGTACCATCTGCATTTAATCTTGGGACGTATATAAAACATATTGGAGAGATTTTAATTAATGAATGTACAAAAAATCATGATATTTTGAAAATGAAATTGGTTGAAAATTTCTTAAAACTACTAAGACAAGACTATGGAACAAGCGTTAATAGAATAGTGTTGGAAACACAAATGCAGCGAAAACGACAAAAAGAAGATTATACTTCCATCAACAGATGATATTAGAAAATTAAATAGTTATTTAACAGAAAAATGATAAGAAACTTATAACAATTTATTGAAAGAATATTCATATAAAAATTGGCTAAATCTGTTGGAAACAACTCTCATATCTGTGCAATTGTTTAATCGTCGACGAGCTGGAGAAACTGAAAGAATATTAGTATCAGAATTTCAAAGTTATCATAGTGTTAATGAAAAGACGAATAAGGATATTTACAAATCATTATCAGCAGAAGCACGAAAATTAGTAAATAAATATGTCCGTTTTGAAATATGTGGTAAACTTGAGTCTGTTGAACGGAACCAATGATATAATTGGGAATAATAATTTGTTAATAATTTTTACGAATTGGATTATTTAATGTTAAATTTATCAATATTATTTATATAACTTTTATTTTATATTGACAAATGTTATAATATATTTAATACTTTTTTTCTAATTTTAATAATCTTTCAAGAATGCAAATAAATATTACGTTATGCCTGATTGAGCATTAAATTATTAAGAATTGCTTATCAATTTAATTTAATTCATGATATTATTATAGTACTTTAATTGCCTTTATAAGTCCGGAAAACCAATTTGGCATGCAGTTCGAATGACTACAAATATATATGCATGTACATATATAATATATATAATATATATATTTTGTATAATTTTCATACAAAAATGTAATATTTATTAATAATAAAAAATATGTACCTTTATTTTTAAAAAATTCAATCTTTGTAGCTTATATATTTTTTTCCATAAAAAAACGTATGAGAAAAATATACTTTTTAAAGTCGAAGCGTCTTATGTCCTCTTAAAGTCCCATATTAAATAAAGATTAAAGTTTTGTACTGCTTTCATATGTTTTAATATCCATTTGCAATTTGATATTAATTTTCATTCGAATTTAGAAATTATTAATGCTTTGAATTTCTTCTATAAAAATATTTGTCTCAAGTTTATCTAAAAAATACAATACTTTAACATTTTATGCAGAAATATAAATTAGTGTAATTTGTAAAAATTAATATTTATGTTATTTATTTTAATATTATTTTGTTCCATTATTTATACAATTCATAATAATTATATGTTTGAGATGAATCTGGATCACCATTCAACAGAAATAAATACTCGTATAAAGATACTGATGAGCAAAATCAATCCATCTCTTTTGATGAGCAAAAAAAATTAACATTAAGTTACAATTTTTATGAATTTTATGTATAACTGCACATTTTTGTAATTTATATTTTGAATTTGCTAATATATTGACAGCTAGCTACTGGAATTTCGATTGTCTCTGAACAAGAAATTCTTGTAGAAAGAAGGATCGGATAAGTACAATACTCCGCTAGAAAGGCATACCACTTTGTTTTAGATTATATTTATTAAAGAAAAATTAATAACAAAACTTTAAAAACATGAATACTTCCTCGGAGGGGGGGTGACGGAGTCGTCAAACCCGCTTATGCGGAGCTCTACGCATGGACCGACCAATACGCACCAATATGACCAATCCTCCAGGTTGTCCGCAAAGAAGTTCCGCATGCAGGGTGCCCTTATCCTTTCCGAAGACTTCCAATATGAAGGCCTCGGTTCCCCCCTTCTCCGCCGATCCCACAATCGGCCAGCACAATTATCGCGGGCCCGATGTATAAGGTTGACAAAGAACGGACAGTCCTCCGAGTTCCGGTTAATAGAAATAACCGAGGACAATCCACTTCTTGACGACCAAAGATGTCACCGTAGCCGCAGCGCAACCCGCTTCAGGACCAGTGGTCCGCGACACGACAGGGGGTCTAACGGCATCCCGATAACCAGTGCGAGATCATCTGGGGGAGGAGGGGGAGGCAATCATGGCCGCCGCTCTCAACCTCTTGGTCTTCCTCCTCAGCCGCTTAGCGAACTTGTCAACCGGCGGCTTACTTGTTTCAACCAGTAGTGCACATTTTGCTCTCGGCATCACAGAAAATCAGCCTCACCATTTCTATCCCCATCAAGCAAACACCTGGCACCAGTGATGAATTTCGGGCCACTTGCAGCACGCGATCAGCGGTATCAGTCGGCGGCCTAGCGCAACTGGCAGCAACACAAGCACGAGCCCATGTCCACATGACTTGGTTAGAAGCGTGCCGACTATATTGCTCTGACATTTTTGTACTACGTTTTCATTGCTTGCCTTATCGGCGAGTTGAAAGTGGGAGAGAGAGCCTGTCCTTGTTCTCATAGCTTCGCTCAAGCAAGCGTCAAGCGACCGAAAAATGTTTTCTCAGCCGCTCGGTGTGTATCAAGAGACATGTAGGAACATTCTAGAACATAACTTTTAATAAATTGTAATAATCATATACTCCTCCCATTAATCCAGAATGTTATAAATCATGTCAAAACACGATAATTAACGAGAGATTAATTGTTTGAAATGATTTTCCAAGCGTACCCTAATTAAACTCTTAATGAAAATTAAACTCTTTTTGTGTTTCGGAGGCAAAATTACCATAAAAAATTTGTTTGCGGGAAGTTGTCCGAAATGATGTATTATATAATACAACATATTAAAAGTTCTACCGTCAGTAGATTTGGAAGACTTTCTAACTTCAAAAAGCTAATAAAAAAGTTTCGGTTTTTCAAAAATATCTCAGAAAGTTTTTATTTTATCGAAATAAAGATCATTATCAAAAAGAAAGCTAACAAAATTAGAAATAATTCCATTTTCTTTTTAAGATCAAATTATTTAGAATAATATATCCTATCTAAAAATCTTAATGAAAATACACTCATTCGACGCGTTTTCATTCAAAATGAAAGAATCTGGCAAAAAAATGCGGCAGTCAGCCTCGTGAACCAAGATATTAAGTGTCAAAATTCGAGATTTTAGAAGTTAAGATATCCGTTATTCCGACTCGCTGCAGCGCTACGTATACGTAAAATCTATTTTTTTTTTCGAAGAATTCTGAAATAGTGCAATAAGTTAGAGTGAGACAGTTGTAGTTTGGAGCACTTTCAGCGCTTTAAAAACGACAATTTACTACTTTAATAATAATTCACTGTCTTAAAAATAACAATTCACTGCTTTAAAAATAATTTATTACTTTAAAAACAATTCACTGCTTAAAGAACAATTACTGTTTCAAAAACAATAATTCACTGCTTTAAAAATACAAATTCACTGTTAATGCAAAGAATTTGTATGTTTAAAATAATGTATTGTTACTTTTGTGTTTTTAAAGCATAGAATAGAGCTTATTATTTAAAATGTATACCTCTTTAATTTTTCTTATATTGATTAAAATTTTACAAAATGTTACAAATGTTCATTATGTATTATTTAATTATGTTCAAATGTTTCATTATGTATTAATTGTGTTCAAATGTTTCATTATGTATTATTTAATTCGTTAATTAAAATTAATGATATTACCTCATGATTTACATAATTAAATTGTAGTGAATCGCGCGTTTCTGATCTTTTATATACACTTTTTTTAATGTAAAGGATAAAATGTCATGTAAAAAATCTTCCGATATTTCATTTACAAAAGAGAAATTTATGAGAATCATTCGGTTGCAATCCCAAAACAATTTTCGAATAAATCTCGGCCACAATTTTGTCCAACTACATCTTGGACAGCAAGCCAAGGATTTTTATTCAGTTGCTTATTGAATATATCATTTATTTATTACGATTAAATCAGTCTACAGCAGAGAAGTATGCATTCCAGAACCGCTTACTGATCGCTTAGTGAGCTTTTTCATTTGATTGGCATATCCATTAAATCCTAAAATATAGACCAATCAGATGAAAGTGCTCCAAACTGTCTCACTCTAACTTATTGCACTATTTCAGAATTCTTCGAAAAAGAACAGATCTTACGTATACGTAGCGCTGCAGTGAGTCGGGACAGATATCTTAATCTGTAAAATCTCGAACTTTAACGTTTAATATCTCGGTTCACGAGACCGACCGCCGCATTTTTTTTTGCCAGATTCTTTTATTTTGAGTGAAAATGCGTCGGATGAATGTATTTTTCATTAAGATTTTAGATGGGGTATGCTATTCTAAATAATTACTGATCATACGATACTTTCCGTGATAGAATTTTTTAAAGAATGTTGCATTTTTGATCATTTTGAGAATGAAGCGATTTTTCACATGTTGTATTTTTCGTAAATATCTCGACTCTAGCTTTTACGTACAGAATACTTTTTATGAAAATTGTAGATTATTATTGAATTCCCTATAAAATTATACTTTTTATTCGTCCTTGCACGACCAATAGTTTCCGAAGTACGATTTTAAGAATGTTTCCCTTTATTTTTGAACTAAACTTTTTTTTTAACGCTTTATATAAATACTCGGATTTGGCTACTCCTGTAAAAAATACTTATTATCAAATAAAAAAGTTTTTAAATTCTCTACAAAATCATTATAAATTTATTAATTTCTAAATTTTGTATTTATTTTTTTATATAATAACGATTTTTTATATTTCCCTGCTGACGGGAGAAATCATCACCTTCTCGCGGTTTTCATTGAGCAACAATATGTATGTTATTTAAAGAAATATCGTGAAAATAAAAGTATAATAGTTTTTAAATAATTTACGTTATGGTGTAATTAAAAGTGATATTATTTAATTAATTTCTTAATATAACATACTTAACATAACATTATAAATTAAAAGACATACATATTGGCTAAGAGTGGATACTTTCACACTCACAAACTTTAATATTTCATAAAAGTACGCACTATAATAATATTTAATACATCTCTCTTTATTCCGATTAATATTTAAAATATATAGGAAAGTAAAGAAAGAGAAAGAGATATTTTGATAATAATATCGCGACAAGCCGAGATTCTTGAGAATACGAGAGCGTTCATCGTGTGGATTTTATACTGCATTAGTAGGGGAGATCGGGGATAATAGACTCATTTTTCAGTTTTGAATTTTTACAGACAAAATTAAGAGACTTATCGAAAAAATGAATTCTACATCAGTTACTACATTTGACTACCTAATAATATTTTAATAATAAGGGGAAACTGATAACTAATAAAAAATATATTTTTCTAATGCATTCCATTTGATTCAACTAGCCCCGGGACCGGATAATTCGACTAAGATTATTAAAATAAAGATTAATGTATTTGAAGCTACATATTAATAAAACTTTTATGCAAATATATTTTAAACACAAACATTCGTTTCGCAGGACAAACAATACTTCTTTTTGCAAAATTTGTTCATTTTGTGCAAAAACACGTCGAATAAGCCTAGTTTTCGAAATTGGACATGAAGGAATTAAACTTATAACATTCACCACTGAGGAAAATCTCTTTAAAGGAATAAACTTTTGAGTAAGTACTATAAGAATCGTCACTAAAAGAGTCATACAGTTCCATGCTATGGTTAGTCTACTATCCTCATCCGTTCATTTTTTAAAAATATTAATAATAATGTTAACATTAATAATAAACATTAATAATAATGTTAGGTAGAGGACCTTGGTGTCCCCGTTGCGCTATGTGCAGCGCTATTTTCTCCTTGTCTGAGATCTGTGTCTCTTGCCTTGTGGCTTGTCCGTGTCGGTATTGGCAGTGTGTGATAAAAGATGAAATGAACTTTGCCTTGATATAAGATTTCTTTTTATTATACTTGAATTACACTCGCGTCTTCTATCATAAAGTTAAAATAATAAAACTCTTGTGCACTGGTCATGCACATGTTATTAGGGAGGAGGTCGCACACGGAAGCTTCGAGAAAACCCGTGCTTGTCGTGTGCGACTTATACGCTTGCACGTGACCTCAGGATAAAAAATGTAATCTGCATGTGTATGCGATACCTGTGTATCCGGCTCGAAGGACCAATGTTGAAGGGCGGCCATTTGCATCTTCATAAAATCTTACATTTCATTGACCAAGCTGTCACATTGTAATTTTATAACGGCTTCGCGTTGCCACGCAGTCAATATCACGCAGTACATTTAACGTTTTTCATAATGGAAACATTAGCAAATGCAAAAATTAAAAGAGCTCACATAAAATCCGCGGTCACACGGTTAAAGACTTTTATCGATAATTTCGATGTCAACTGCGGATCGCAGTATGGTCTCACCAAGCGTAAGCAAAGACTATCGGAATTGTGGAATCAATTCGAAGCAGCTCAATTTCGCATAGAAATTCTTGAAAACACAGATCCTTCGATAATTTCGATGTCAACTGCGGATCGCAGTATGGTCTCACCAAGCGTAAGCAAAGACTATCGGAATTGTGGAATCAATTCGAAGCAGCTCAATTTCGCATAGAAATTCTTGAAAACGCAGATCCTTCGATCACTGACAAAAGAGTTCTCCATGAACAGCACGCGCAACAGCGACAATTTTGAAACTTCTTATTTCCTGTTAATGGCTTGTACCGCTCTTATTGAGTGTATGGAAAAAAATGCTTCTCCGTCAACTTCATCAAACATAAATGGACAAGTGGTAAGATCGAGAGAAACGCGTGTTAAATTGCCTAAAATCGATTTACCAGTTTTTACAAGTGCATATGACGATTGGTATTCCTACAGGGATACCTTTGAACAGTTAATTCATTTAAATGAGGATTTAGCGGAAATTGAAAAATTTCACTACCTGAGATCTTCCTTAAAGGACGCTGCCTCTGACATAATTAAATTTATAGAGACCACTGCAGCCAATTATTGCGAAGCATGGGCAGCGGTTTCGAGTCAGAGATGGATTGTTCAAAAGCATGTTCGCGCTTTATTCGAAGTATCAGCTGTACGTAAGGAAAATCACAGCATGACTCGTGAATTGTTAGACACTTTTCTTAAACATTTGCGCGCGCTCAAGGCCCTCGGAAGGCCTACTGATTATTGGGATGATTTAATTATTCATCTTATCATTTGTAAGTTGGATGTAGTCACCAGTAAGGCGTGGTCACCAAAAGAGCTCCCAGATTTAAAGAGCTTAATAGAATTCTTGACTCTTCGATGCCAGGCATTGGAATCAGTACATTTTAGATTTTACAATAACGTAACAAGCAACATCACATCAAGGCATAATAGCAATTCAAGGTCCACGTTTGTCACAAATATCGCTACATCCAATCTTTCTTGTGCTGTTTGTAAGGAAAACCATTCCATATATCATTGTAAAGAATTCCTCAATTTATCAGTTGAAGATAGAATTAAGGCCGCGAAAAAAGCGCATTTATGTCTCAATTGTTTGCGATCGAACATACATAAAAAGAAAGCATGTAAGTCGAGTATGTGCCGAAAATATAGCAAAAAACATAACACATTGTTACACATAAGCACTCCGAATAGTTCGCAATCAAACCCGCAGGCAGCAGGTCAAGCAACCAATCCTCCACTCCCCGTCGCCACGCAATGTACATCAGGTCATCGTTCATTAAATATTTTACTATCTACCGCAATTATCCATGTATACGATTCCAATAATCAGATTCATTCATGTCGAGCATTACTTGACAGCGGTTCTCAAATGAATTTCATTTCAACGAAGGAGTTGGCAAATCACTTGAAACTCAGGGAGCGACCTCTTGATGTATCAGTGGTGGGAGTTATGGATGAAGTAATCCATGCTAATAAAGTAGTTAATCTTTGCATCAAATCGCGTTTTAGTAATTTTTCCGAAAAAATGACTGCGTGGTGTTTCTAAAAATAACACAGCAGTTCCCACAGCACTTCATACCCATGCAAAGTGTGTCTGTTCCAAAACATAAAACTCGCTGATCCTAATTTTAACGTATCGGCAAGCATTGATATGTTAATCAGGGCCGAGTCCTTCTGGAGGCTCATTTGTGCGAGTCAGATCAAACAATAAAAAAAATCAGTCGACTTTGCAAAAGACACATTTTGGATGGATCATTTCTGGTATCACATCAAGTGACGCAACCGGATCTGTTCCTTCTCTTAATTTTCATTTAACCTCACTCGATGACTCGAAGGCTCACATTGAATCGGTTTTGGGAGGTTAAACATGATACCACTCCTAAACCATTTTCTCTCGAGGAAAAGGCCTGTGAAGAGTCCTGCGAGGCGTAAAGCGAAATTTAGAAGGTCGTTTTGTCGTTAAATTGCAAACAAAGCAAGACAAACTGGATTGGGAGAATCCAAGGACATCGCTCTAAAACGTTTCAAATCGTTCATCAGAAGCGGCTCAATCTCGCATGTACGACGAATACAAGAGGTTCATGGATGAGTACATTCGTTTGAATCACATGAGGTGACCAGTAACACGATGCTAAGCCATGGCTCTCCAGCTTTCTATCTTCCACATCATGCTGTACAAAAGGACACGAGCTCCAAGTTCCGGGTGGGATTTGACGGCTCATGCAAAACCACAACTGCATTATCTTTAAACGACGCATTGGGAGTAGGACCCACGCTACAAGAGGATCTTTTCTCCATTTTGACCAGATTCCGAAACATTCAAAATCGCTCTCATCGCCGATATAGCAAAGATGTATCTGCAAGTTCTGGTCGATTCAACTCAGACACCATTGCAGCGTATTTTCTGGCGCCAGATGAACCCATCAAGCCTTTCGAATTACTCACTGTCACTTATGGTACATCATCAGCATCATTCTTGGCATTCAGAGCCCTGAGAAAGTTAACGGAGGACAGTGCGGATTGCTATCCGAGGGCGTCGCAAATAGCATTGAGAGACTTCTACGTGGATGATCTCGTCACCGGAGCCGATTCAATAGATGAAGCTCTGTCTCAATCAAGAAGGAGATCACTGCATTGCTGCAGGACGAGAAATTCGAGCTCAGAAAATGGGCATCCAATGCTCTTGCCTTCCAGGATCAAAATTTCAGCGAGCCTAGAGAATTCACCTTGTCCTCAGACAAGAACTCCGAAAAGAAGGCATTAGACATTGCAAGGGATTGTCAGGCTGACGTATTCAAGTATTCGTCCATCAATCATCTGCCTCCTCTGGAGACGCCTACCAAACGAAGCATTTTATCACGCATATCTCTCATTTTTGACCCACTGAGGCTGCTAGGTCCAATTACATTACTCGTCAAATCCATCATGCAGGACCTCTGGTGATTCAAGCTTGATTGGGATGAATCGATTCCTTTAGAATTACATATCAAATGGAGACGCTTCGAAACGGAATTACAGGAACTGCATGGCATATGCATTCCTCGTCTTGTCACAACCACAGAACAATAGTTTTGCTACATGAGTTCTCAGACGCTAGCGAAATTGTATACGGAGCATGCATTTATTTACGCTCCAAGTCCAGAGTGGCACTATTGAAGAGTTTGTCACTTCCACGCCTCGAGTTATGTAGTGCATTGCTGCTGGCTCGTCTTATCAACAAGATCTCTAAGGTCTCACCTGTTCAATAGCATCCATTCATCTATGGATGGATTCTACAATTGTACTATCATGGTTGCAATCGTGCAGTCGATCTTGGTCAACCTTCATGGCAAATCGCACTGGTGAGATACAGGAATTAACATCGATTCAGCAATGGAATCACGTTCCGAGTCAGGACAATCCCGCGGACTCATTGTCCCGCGGTGTCATGCCGGATTCCCTGGTGCAATTGGAAATCTGGTGATCGGGGCCCTCCTGGCTGGGACGTGACAGAGAAAGTTGGCCTCAAGAAGGCTATACCTGCAGACGTGGCCAGCGTCCCTGAGCGAAAACTTAAGACTTACTGCAGTGAGCGCTGGTGCACAAGAACCTGACATATTCTATCGATATTCAAACTTCACCAGGCTCATTCGAGTCTTTGCGTACATGATTCGTTTTACAAAAAGTTTCAAGAGTTCAAGGGATTTATCCGACCATTCTCAGGAGATCTCATCTTTGCAGAACAAGGACATTCCATCTATATCTTTCAATAAGCAGCAACAGGCAATTTATCGTCTAATCAAAATAATACAAACGATTTTCCAAGTGAAGTGAAGGCGCTTAGCAACCACAAGGCTATTCCTACAAACAGTCCCATCTTAAAATTAAATCTATTTCTTGATGATTCCGGCATCTTACGTGTCGGCGATCGTTTGAGAGAATCCTCCTTGCTTTATGTCTCCAAGCATCCTGTTGCCTGGAAATCATCCATTTTCCCATTTAATTGTGATACACGAGCATGAGAGGCACTTTCATGCCGGACTACAAGCTACTCTGGCCGCGGTGCGTGAGCGTTACTGGCTCATTTCGGCGCGTAACGTCATTCGATAGATTCTCAGGAGATGTATCGTCTGTTTCAAGAGTTCACTAAAACTCGCTTCCGCTATCATGGGAAACTTGCCGGAACCGCAGGTTAAAATGTCTTCGAAGATATTTGATCAATGTGGAATGGATTATGAAAACTAAGGTCTAGTTATGACATTGGAAATTTGATGTTTTTTTTGCGTATCTCTTGGTGTTCATGTTCATATCTTAGCATTATTATCTTCAACGTTGACAACATGATGTTATTTTGTTGATCAAACATATTCATTTTGTATTTATTGAAAGGCGATTCTTTCAAGGGTGGTGGTATGTTGGCGCTTGTCAGTATTAATGTAGCTCAGCGGGCTTGATACCAGCCCGTTGGTTTTGCGATGTGATTGCGGTGTGATAGCGACGTGCCGTGTCCCTGATAGGGCCCACCGAAAGGGAGGACATGCGCGCGACTATGTTGTCTGCGTGTAAACCGCCGCGCTTCTCACAGGTTTTCTCGAAGCTTCCGTATGCGACCTCCTTGCTAATAACACGTGCACGACTGGTGCACAAGAGTTTTATTATTTTAACTTTATGATAGAAGACGTGAGTGTAATTCAAGTATAATAAAAAGAGGTCTTATATCAAGGCAAAGTTCATTTCATCTTTTATCATACACTGCCAATACCGACACGGACAAGCCACAAGGCAGGAGACACATATCTCAGACAAGGAGAAAATAGCGCTGCACATAGCGCAACGGGGACACCAAGGTTCTCTACCTAACAATATACGATAACAAAAACACAAAAAAAATCTGTTGGACTTTATTAAGCAAGAATTACACTTACTATCTAAGTAGAAATCAAATGTCTCAGCAATCATATTATATATGATAATAAAACAAAAACTTTAAGAATAAAAATATTTATTTAGGTGTACGATTTTTTAAAATTGTGGCATAACTTCTATCATAGATGTGTTCGCAATAAGATGTTACAGCAGATTTAGCGGCAGTCGCTGCTGCGTGCTCAGATACATTTACGCATGTCTCGCGTGTTTTGTTTTTAATGTAGCCTCGATTATTCTACTTACTCCTATATTCAACTGACCTCGATTTCTCATAAACATCAAACCCAATTAATCGATGCGACTGATTAAATAAAATGCGCGAACAATACGCTGATCGCTCCAAGTAATGCTGTGGGAGTTCTAACTCGGGAATACGGGGCGCGGGGGATTCTTCGGAGGTAGGGATATGACGTTAAGCGGAGTGGCAGTAAGACATCACAGATTTGGGGGACTGCAGTCACGTACAAGACAATAAAAAATATCACAAAAAAGAGAATATTGCCATGAACAAAAAAACAATACAAAAAATAAATGATTATAAAATAAAAAGTGTTACAAAGGCCGGTAAATGCTCCAACCGTTTTTCGACCAAGATATGGCGTAATGTAATTTTTCTAGAAACAACATTTATTAATTATTTTAAATAAATACGACCAAGTTTCAATTAAGGAGGGAAACCACAGTAGAGCACGAAAAAGTAAGTATATTTTCGGGAATTTTTTTTGGCTCAATGAAATGATCAATCAAAAATTTGTAAAATAAGCATTATAATATTATGAAGTACAAATAAGAATTTTTTCATACATTTTTGGTACAAAATGGCGGCTGTGCCGCACTTGTCCGATGGCGCCTATTTTTGAAGGAGGGACCATGGGCGGACATCTAGAGTCCTTAATTTTTGACCTGAAACAAAAAATGACAGTTTTTTAGGTTCTATATATCAATAGCTATGGAAGTACGTAGGATTTTTTCGATATATTAATTTTTCGCAAAATGGTGCACGTTTTAAGGAAAACTTGCAAATTTAACAAAAAAAACGCCATAAAATTGTTGATAAAAAAAAACCATGTAATATAAAAAAAAACCCTACGCACTTCCATAGAGAAAGGTATTCTGAATATACTGTCAAAATTTGAAACCGATCGGTAAAGATTTATTCGAGTTATGTGTCCGCCCAGTTTAAAAAAAGTAGTTTCGAGAAAAACGCGTTTAAAGTTTTAAGTACTGTAAAAT
>NW_011627156.1:27951-54038 GCF_000204515.1 Acromyrmex echinatior
GCAGAAAGGAAACTGAACCGAAACACACATCGCGTTCCGAACCTTGATATATGCATGTGTAAATAATTCTGTAATAAAGTTAGACATGTGTTGTATATATGTACACGCACACACACACGCCGCGCGCGCACACGTATACATACGCACACGCGTGTGTATTTATGCTATTATATATATATATATATATATATATTAGGTGTTGGAATTAATTCGTAGCGTTTTTTAATGAAAGAATATTATTTATTTCACATGAGCATTAAAAAATACATTAATGAAAGTACTTCCCATCACTTGTAAAACGCTACGAATTAATTCCAACAAACTTTGACCAGGGCACGTTTATTAATATGGGCCTGAGTAGGTCGATAATTCAGATCATTTCTATGGTTCAGCGACGCACTTTTCATGACAGCGCCGCTGTCGGAATATCGCGGAACTAAAATACTGCTCAGTTTCATGGCTTCACGTCAATTTCACTCGTAATATACAAACGAAATTTTTGTACACGCCTTTCTCTTATACTAAAACTCCTACCGCGTTTCTAAAAGCATAAAATTGTTCGTTTAGGTTTTCCGCAATTCGCCAGCTACTTTTTATGAACGTGCAAGATCTGAAACTCTTATATGCAACACATATTGTGATGTGTTGACTACAGAAGCCGATAACAAAACTGTAAGTCTTTAATTTTCTTTCGTTTTTCGTATTCAAATGTAGCTTCCGATTTGCGTTGTTGTCGATACTTTAATTGTGGAGAAGGATTTTTCAGTCCATAAACACAGTTATGAGAAAGGTGCTTTTAAAATTTAATGATAAAACAGGACACCAGCATCCCCTTAACTACGTAAGTATGTACGTATATACGTACGTATACATGTACATATTGTATGTACGAATGAATGTACGTATGAATTTTTTTAACATTACTGTTCAAAAGTTAATAATTAATACTAATATAACAATTGAGCAATCCGTTACAAACATCTGAACCTTAATCAAGTCATCAATACAAATATAGATAAAATATGATGTTACAAACTATAAGATATAATTCGGCAATAATTGTTATTTTGTTTATTTGATCCCTGCAATTGTTTTTTTCACGTGGATCTTTGAAATCTTCCTGATTGTAGAACTGTTGTTACAATACGCGTTGTATATAATGCAAAATGGTCCTAACTTGATACATGTCTGTATGTACATGAAGCCGTCAACTGTGTTTTTTATGTTAGAAACATTGCGTCATTGGATCACATATATTCTGAACTGTGTCAATATGATACGTACATACATACGTTTATACGAATATATATCAACAATTTATGATTACTATACGCAAAAATTGTATTAATAATAAATGTGGTGCATTAAAAGATTTTATGAAGTTTATAATGAAACTTTAATCATGGAGTATGAATTATTAGGTGTTGGAATTAATTCGTAGCGTTTTTAATGAAAGAATGTTATTTATTTCACATGAGCATTAAAAAATACATTAATGAAAGTACTTCCCATCACTTGTAAAACGCTACGAATTAATTCCAACACCTAATAGTAATGTGTGTTTCAGATGAAATTGTATATACTGCGTTACATTTAAAATAAGAAACAAATTAATGTTTTATAAACAAAATGTATAATATGATACTTAAATATATTATTGAATTTTTAAAATTATTTTTAATTTAAATATATTATTAAATTTTTAAAATTATTTTCAGTCTCCTTTTTCCTTATCTCTATTTAGCATGAATGTAATTTTGATACTTTGCGACGTTGCCAAATAGTGCGTATAATAATATACTAGATGGGGTGAAAAGTAACCTCCTTGACCGCCAGAATGCGCCACTACTGCAAAAAAGTTTATGGTGCCTTGTAGTCCGTTCATATTTAGGCAGACATGCCAAGTAGCAGTGCGATACTGCCCTTAGTTTTGTTTTGAGAGCTGATTGTTGTTGACGTGTTTGCGAAAACGATTTTCGTTCTCTCATAAAACATTATTTTTTGAGAGGCAAAACGGCGAAGGAAACAAAAGAAAAGTTGGATAAATATTATGTGGCTAATACTCCGTCAGATTACACCGTCAAATATTGGTTTCGAGAGTTTCGTGGTGGCCGCAACTTCACTACCGATGAAGTCCGCAGCGGCAGGCCCTCCGATGCGGTTACCGAGGAAAATGTCAAAAAAATATATGAAATGGTGTTGGCTGACCGGAAAGTGAAGGTGCGCGAGCTAGCAGATGCTACAAAGATTAGTACTGAGCGAACACGCCATATTTTGGGCGAGATTCTGCATAAGAAAAAAATTTTTTTCATTCCCAAGGAGGTTACTTTTCACCCCACCTAAGTAGTCCTACCCGTAGGGTACATGTATTTATAGTCCTATACTCGCCATAGTATTCGCGTTCAGCGGTTTAGAATTATATATGATAAGAAAGCATACAATTTTTCCTCAAATAAGTTAATCAAATTATTAAAATAAAAATTGAATAATAAGAAATTATAATTCTAATCTCTATCTTTCTGAGTTTCCTCCATAATCCTAAAATGTTTTTTTCGTTTCCTTCTATAACATCATCTGTTTATCACGTAACTTTGAAACCTACACCTATTTTCTCTTACCGCGAGTGGAAAAGAATCTTCTTTCTCTATAGTTATTTAAAATTAATAATAATATAATAGCTGTTCAATAGTATGACATAGTACAAGTGTTTGATAGCTACTCAATAATATTGTAGTTTATAATGGTTTAATAATTAAGAACGCTCAGCGTTGCTAACTCTTAACGCTTGATAATTAGGAAGGTACGGCTCACCGAGCGCACGGCGCGCGGACCTCTAAGCTCGAACGGCGCGACGCGCCGTACATTCAGTGAGCCGTACCTTCGACAATAGTAGGTTGGACGGACGCGCGTATTCGGCTATTTTTAAACGTTAATATCTCGTTAATTATTGCAAAATAATAGAGGACTTTTCTCAGTTTAGTCCGCTCTACCTGTTCGTGACGAATGGGGCCGTATATTCATGCCACCCTGTATATACATATATTATATATAACTTTTTTTTGCAGAGCATCTTCTTGTAATAAATTCCGCCATACACCTCGTATATTAGGAAGAAGATTTACACTGATTCCTACAGCTTATAAATACCTGGATATCGGAATCGTCATGGGACCTGAGTCTTTTGTGGAAATTGTAATTGGCGACAAGGTAATAACATAATCTTGCCTCGTGCAATGTGGCATGCTTTTATCGGAAGACGCGCGGATATTGAGCGATTCGTGCAATCAATCGCACCTTCATTATTATCGGTCCAAGATCTAGTGATAGAAATCGTAAAAATTCATGATGTGAATGTAGTCAAATTAACACTGCTCGAAAAATGTCTGTATATGAAGTCGTCAACCGTGCTCTTTATGTTCGAACTCAAACATTGCGTCGAGAACGTATACTCTGAGCTGTGCCAGTATCGTCAATAAAAATTTTAGAAACGAAGAACAAAATAAATTAAGGGACCTATTCTATAACACTTAATAACTATAACTATAGCATTCCAGTCGTTAAGAATTACAGAATAGGCTCCTAAGATCTCTTTAAAATGATGCCAATTAAGCATCAAATTATTTATTAAATTATCCGAGACCGAGATAAAGCGAAAGCGTTAATACGAAAATCTGAGCGTTTGAACTACAGTTTGACTTACGCGTATCTCCGATTATAAGTCGAACGCGGCGGTTTTCTGGCAGGCGATTGTACTTTTTGCGGAACGTTTACTTTAACCGAAAAAATGAAGAAGAGTTTATTTGACCGAAAAAAGGTGAAGAAGCGAGAATCGCAGATCGATTCGGCCTTTTATTCCCTTGATAGAACAAAGGCTTCCTTTTTTAATCGCCTATGAGATTCTAGAAAATTATAAAAATTGAGGTGATCCCCCATGATTCGGGTCGTGATTGGCAATTCTCGGCCGCGATGACCAAGCGATACGTTATTGCTATGCGCGCCCGCCAAATCAGGAATCCTGATTGGGGTGTCGATGTGTTACACGTTTCGCGTCACGCGTGATTAATCTGACGCGTAATTTGCTCGTTGTTCTTCTGGCGTGTTGGACACTGAAACGGAAGGTTCTCTTTCTTGGTCCCAAAAACATTGCACGAGTGTAGTTAGCTCGTGGTCCGCGGTGCATTGAAAGGAGTGGTGTGGAGTCACTGATAAATACTCGCCGCAGCCTTCCGAGAGAATCCATCCAAGCAGAGTGCACTGAGCGACGGGAGTGTACGAATCGCTTTCGAAGGCCCTCTTGTAAAATGATAGAGCACACTTCCGCGCCAAGTAACAGCTCGATGAAATCGGCGGCCGAGAATTGCGGATCAGCCAGTTGAAGACCTTCAATGTGAGGCCATGTAGTCTTGTACGTCGTAGCTACTCCTTGATACAGCGAAAGACGTGGCAGGATAAAGGCAACAGCCGTAACTCGAACTCCATTGATCTTGGAGGTGAGACTGAGAGACACTTTCCCGCGACAGAAACCCGAGGATGAGCCACCGATTCTGAAAATTGAGATTGTCGCGCGGCAGGCGTAAGCACTGAAATAGTATCTCGGAGATCAAGGACACTTCCGATCCTTGATCGATTAAGACTCTAACCGGGTGTGGATTCCCGTGGCGATCATCGACAGTAATTCTCGCGGTAGCGAGCAGAATAGCCTTGCATTTGTCGTCTTGGCGTACAGCGGTCAACACGCTCACGTCGGCGGACTTCGTAATGACGTACGCTTCGTGAAGGAGCGTGTGATGTCTCGCCTTACATGTAAAGCACGTCTTCGGTGATTGGCACTTTGCGATTGGAACCGAGACAGTTGTAACACAACCGGTGTATTTCATTGACGGACTTTCGTTCGGATGCGGATTTTGCCTTGAATTGTTCGCACATCATTACGTTATGTCTACCCTTACATAGAACACAGCCGGGAGAGTCGGCTACACGTTTAGCGACGTGCGATTTCGCGATTCGCGATGGATCTCCGAAGACCTTTGTGGCCTTTGGTTTTGCGGCCTTGAGAGTCAGAGTTCGCTTGGTAATAAAATCCATCAAGATATGATCTGGCAAGTCAATCGCTCGTGTGAGATTCCCACTCGAGACGAGTCTTCGGGTCGAAGAGCTCGATGATGAAATGATTGAAGAAGTCAAAGCCATATGAATTAATTGGTCTTCTTATGCTTTCTTGATCGTTCACGGCACTGATCGCGGCATTGTAAATGTGGCTAAGTTCCTCAGCGGTATCGCTTTTCATCTTTTGCACTGCGGTGAACGTGCAAAAATTGGAGCCCAAACACAACTCTTTTTTGTTCTCGTAATGCTTGCACAACAGCGTCCACGCATGAGAATAATTATCTCTTATGGCTAACGGACATATTAATGCTTCAGCGGATCTTTTTAGGCAATGCTTTAAGTGATGGAACTTCTCTACGTTTGAGATAGACGGATTATTACCGACGATGGAATATGTTTCGAAATGACGGCCAGTCTTCAAACACGCCCGAAAATGATCGGATTTTCAGACGCGGCAGTGCCGATTTGGTAGAAAAATCGTTTCCCGATTCATTCGGAGGAACGATATTTGACTTCTTAGCCTTGAGCTTTGTCAGGTAATCGTTCAAGAGGCTACTGTTGCACGTAAGTATTTTCAGCGGAATCGGCGAATTGAGACGTACTGTACTCACTTCCATCGTAGGCTTCCTTATAACATGCTCGAATAAACTCATGCTGTTTCTCGAACAGTTGATCGAGAAGTGCTAAGCGAGCGTGGAGAGTGATGTTCCCCATCTTCTTTAAATTGGTCACTGATCTGGCCATGCGTGGATGTCATTTTGAGCGGTTAGCAAGGTATTTATTTCGTCACTCATGATTTTACTTACTTACATTCTCTTTTTGTTCTTTTAGATATAACGCGCACTGAATGCGATGGTACTTCCGAACGAGCAATAAAATCGGCGAAGGCGAATCCGGTTCGAAGGATCAGCAATGTTCGAAAGCGAGATAAAGCGAAAGCGTTAAAACGAAAATCTGAGCGTTTGAACTACGTTTGACTATGCGAATCTTCGATTATAAGTCGAATGTGGTGATTTTCTGGCGGCGGAGCGTCTCACAGGCGATTGTACTTTTTACGGAACATTCACTTTAACCGAAAAAGGAGAAGAGTTTACTTGACCGAAAAAAGGCGAAGAAGCGAGAATCGCAGATCAATTCGGCTTTTTATTCCTTTGATAGAACAAAGGGAAGCTTTCTTTTTTATCGCCTATGAGATTCTAGAAAATTATAAAAATTGAGGTGACCCCACCCATGATTCGGGATGCGATTGGTAATTCTTGGCCGCGACGGCCAAGCGGTACGTTATTGCCATGCGCGCCTGTCAAATCAGGAATCCTGATTGGGGTGTCGGTGTGTTACGCGTTTCACGTCACGCGAGCGCGCTGACCAATCTGACTTCGATTGCCGTTTTGGCAGTTGGGATTTGTGTAAGTACGATATGGGTTGATTATCTTTTTTGCCCTTATTGACGAGGTGATTGTCAAGTTTGTGTTTTTTGGAAGCTTTTAGAAACGTTTGAAATTTTTCTAGAAGCTTCCAATCCGCCTGTCGTATGTACACCGAATCTACAAAAATTGATTTTTAGGATACATCTCGAACATTATTAAATTGTCAATTTAATTTATAATATTACTAAAATAGTTCAGTTGACTGTGTGTTTCTAAATCTGGAAAACCAATTTGGTTCGCAATTCAAGAGACCGCAAATGTGATACATAAATTCTGTTTGTGTGTTTGTGACGCAGGTGTGTTTGTGTCACCTTGGGTTTGGGGAGACACTATTCGCGCTATGGACACAAACGCTACCAACGCTGTCTTGAAGCCAATAACGCGATAGCGTTAGCATGCTCCTTGAACGATCCTAGCGTAGCGTTGGTAGCGTTTAACCAGAAAGATATATTCGTCAAGATTAAGTTAATGTAGGAGATTCTGTTTTCAATCACCAACTAAACTTTTCTCTATAATTAAAATTTTTAAGATTTTGTAAAGTATTTGTAACGTAAATTTTTAATTTTCTCGCAGTGAATAACAGAACGTAATCTCAATTGCAATCTCTATGATAGCTTGTCGATAGAAGTGAACAATATAAACTAGATCAAAAAATTAATAGTTACACTAAGTTAAATTAATCAGATAAAAGGAAGAATCCTTGAGCACTTTCCGTTATCGATTTCAGAAGAAGAAGCACATATCTAATAAGAACCTACATCTAATAAGGACCTTAAGTATCTTCAACGGAATATTCTGTTATTATACTGCAATAATAACTTTTTTCCGTACACAGGAACTAAAAATTACCAGTAACAAGATACCTCTGACTTTTATATTTATAATGAAATCAAATATACAAGTTGAACGTCGCAAAAACTTTGGACAGTTAAAGATGATACACAAGCAAGAATTACGTTCACTCCAGTCTAGTGGCAAGCCATCAGCAGAGATTAAAATTGATATTGCATTCATTATGATAAAATTTGAAATTCACACATTACGTACGTTTACTCTACGAAATTCTAAGAGAGAAAAGTTTGGTGCCACTCGAGAATAGAATCCCCTCAAACATTAATCTAACTTTGACAAATGTTAAACGTTACTAACGCTACCAATACACTACCTCGGAAGGAATAGTGTTGATAGCGCGCAGTTGTGATGTAACACGCTACCATTAGTGATGTCATGATCGTGTTTACTAGCGCTATCTGAAGTTTCGTGAACAATTTTTAGCGCTAAATAGCGCGAATAGCGTCTCCCTGAACGCACCCCTTGTATGGAAGACGGCGTATAATAGTGACGACTCTTTTTATTGTAATAATTTAAACTTTATTGTTGAGTCAAATTAAGATTTGTTCGAAGCGGGCGGTAGGCAATGCTCGTAACCCGATAATTGATGCGTTCAGTTAGATGCGTGCACGTAACTCGTACGACGTGAATAATTTCTTGCAGCCGTTAAAGATTGCGAGCAGCAATGAGACCGGCAAAACTCAAATAATTCTCGCGCACCGAATAGGTGCTCGCGTACCTCATGGTACGCGTACATCGATAACGTTACGTGACAGAATACAGCGTTGATACACAATGAAACTTTAGTGTGGTTCGCACTCAATATTCGGGATAAGATTCGTTAAGCACGAATCTCGATCAATGATCCGTATTGATCGGGATCGGAAAGCGAACTAAACTTTCCGGCAGAACGTGCGCGATAGTCTTTTCGAGTATCGCGCAAGAGGGGTTGCGTGCCATCTGAGACAGATAGCGTGAATAGAACAGGAGCGAAATACACTCATGTTTTGGACGAAATGTCGGCCGCAGGCGTGATTGAACGGGGACGGCTCGATGTCTCTAAGCTGTTTATTTACTATCCCCGAGAATACAATTTTGAAATAACTGATGATTCCGGAACAAATTCATATGGAATTATTTAAAGCACTTAAGATCTTGTTTCGATCTTTGATAGCTTTATTTCTTACTTAATTAAATATTTTAATTGTGTTTCAGTATCTCTTTTTGGATTTAAAAAAAGAAGAGTTTCTAAAATTAAATGGTCTGATCGAATACAGCGGTTTTGTCTTCATTTCCTACCGCCATAGAAAATATAAAGTTGTCATCGTTTCGATATCCATCAAGCAAAACTGAAATATCCAATATTAAAGAATCGAACAGTCGCACAAATAAAAGTTTGGATACCAGATAAAAGTACACAAATGATTTTAACTGTTGTGATATTATAACTGAAACGATTGTGAAAAAGATAACTGGACGAAAATGTCTTTAAAAATAAAAAGTATAATGAACTTTTGTTTTATCTGCTTTTAATTTAGAAATAAAATCTAATAGTGGTAATCTAGTTTCTTTTCAACGAGTAGTAATACTATTATAATATAAATTAAAGCCACTTTAAATAAAATTTTAGTTTTTGTATTTCGTATGTATTAGTGTTTGGCTCTATTTCGCGGTGATATTACGTTCCGTTATTTATTATATAAGCACCAATATTACTTTTTTCATTAATAATGACTTCGTATTATCAATCAAAAACAAAATATTCATTTTCGTCTTATATATTGTATTACATTTGTTTTCAATTTTTAATTTTTTACAAAATGTACGCTATATTATGTAAGCTAATTTACAGTACTCATTAACCTTATAATTTTGAAAAAATTCCGTATACAATACCATTTTATTTCTATATACATTTTTTAAATAGCATGTATTTTTCGCATATATTTAAAATATTTTTGTTTTTACTATAAATTTGCTACATATATACAAAGGGAGTATATATATATATATATATATATATATATATATATATAATGTGTGTGTGTGTGTGTGTGTGCGTGTGTGTGTGTGTGTATTATACACGTTTGTATACAATGTCTTCAGTTTTCATCCAGTGATTAAGTTTTTTTGTATTCAAACAAAGAATTTTAGCAAATAAGGTTTGATGTACTATGATTATATACATAATATACTTTTAATGTGCGAAAAAATTTTTTAAATAGAAATCTTGTACGCTAGATCTCAATTAAATAAAGATTCTCCAACTGAGCAACACAATAAAATTATTTATTGGTCATAAATCTTTGGTGCAGTGTATATATAATTATAGTATAGTATTAAAAATATAATTATAAGTTGCATTTGTGAAATATACAGAGTCGCATTATATTAGGTGTACAAAAAAGTTCTGAGCTTTAGATTTGATACAACCGAAATAACAATTTAAATTTTATATATCTTCCCGCCCTTTTGCGGTTTTAAAGCGTTAACATTTGGCCTTCTAAAATGCCATACGGTTTGGCGTTTGATGCACATAACCTCAAAAATCAGTAGTGTTCACGATGGCAATAACAAAAGAGCATATTCGATTTTCCATCCACTTCGCGTTTCATCTGAAGAAAAATGCTGCTGAAGCCACTGCAATGATTTGTGCTGCATATGGAGAGAACGCTGTAAGTCATGCTACATGTAAAAGACGGTATCAAAAGTTTCGCCAAGGAGATTTCAGTCTTAAAGATGAATCGCGTGCTGGACGCCCTGAAAAGATTGAAACGGACGAATTGCAAGCACTGCTGGATATAAACTCTGCGCAAACTGAAAAGGAGCTTGCAGAACAGCTTGGCGTTACGCAGCAAGCCATTTCCGTACGATTACATACGATGGGAAAGGTTCAGAAGGAAGGCAGATGGGTTCCGCATGAATTGTCCGAAGACAACAAAAATCGACGGCGTGACACTGCACTCACTTTACTTTCAAAGTTCCGGAAAAAAGATTTTCTGCACAAAATCATTACAGGCGATGAAAAGTGGATTCTTTATGATAACTCTAAACGTAGAAAATCATGGGTTGATCCTGGTCAACCTTCGACATCGACGCCAAAGCCCAATATCCACGCCAAGAAGGTTTTGCTCTGGTGGGATTGAAAGGGTGTGTTGTACTACGAGTTGTTACAATCGGATGAAACAGTCACGGCAGACCGCTACCAACAACAATTGACCAATTTGAGCGATGCATTAGAAGAAAAGAGACCATTTCCTGGCCACACGCGCATGACAATGCTCGACCTCATGTTGCGAAATCGACTCAGGATCATATCTTTGCGTTAGGCTGGGAACTTCTTCCGCACGCGGCGTATAGCCCAGACATGGCGCCTTCCGATTACTACCTATTCCGGTCGCTGCAGCATCATTTGGCTGATACACATTTCATGAGATTAGAAGAGATACGAAAATGCATTGATGACTATCGCTTCGAAGCCGGTGAGTTTCTATCGTCAAGGAATTCGCAAGCTTCCCGAAATATGGCAAAAGGTCGTTGATGCAAACGGAGAATATTTCGCTGATTAATATTTTTTCGTTTGTTTTTGAATAAAGATTGAATTTTACAAAAAAAAGCTCAGAACTTTTTTGTACACCTAATATAATTTGTGAAATCTTAAAAAACCTTAAAGTTTTGCTACAAATATTCTCTTTTTATATTGTATTATAATTATATCTTTTAGAAATCACTTCCCGCAATGATTCGTCTATATATAACAAATAAATTATTCAAGAGTCTCCTACATAATTTACTTTCCGATCGTACAAAGAACATCAATTGTCTATAATATTCTCGTTGCATGTTGACTTCAAACAGTAGCGAGAACGAACAGCATCTTTAAGAATTGAGACAGCGACGAATTACTGCTTCCGAAATGATAATGAATACGATCTTTATGATTCTAGCGAAATGAAAATAAACAGAATTCTAAAGAATATCGCGGCGTGTATTGAAGCATAGGCACGATCTTCATAATACTCATAATGAATTACTTTCTAAACGAAAACAAACAGTATTCCTAAAACCTTGCGAGTTGCTTATGAAATGAAAGCGAATAACGTCTAGATATTTTAAAACGTTAAATTATAGGAAGTCTAAAATTGTATTGTATTTTAAATTAATATTTAATTAGAAGGCAATCTTTTTCAAACAACGTCTACGTTATTGGAAAACTGTAGAAATAAAAAGCAGTTAGAAAGCTTTCTTTATAATAGTGCAATTTATTCGAACGCTATATCTGAAATAACAAAGTCTGCGGAGACAGATTTCTGCTATCATTTTTTATTACAGAAAGGCAACAAATTGTACATAGAATTTGTATTATCTGACATTGTCAGTAAATTGCTGAAATATGACAAAGCTTGCTAGACATGCCATGTTAGCAGATTATCAGAAATCGAACAAAGACCTGCATAACCTGATGGCAGATTCAGATCAGATTGAGAGCAGAAACTGATTCAAGCAGAACTTGTTCGATTCTTGCTACCAATCTGCTGGCATAGTCTGACAAGATTCGTAGATAAATCCATAGTGCAAACAGATGGTTTTGTAGTAAAAATCTGATAAAGTTTGCTGTCAATTTGGCTCCAAATTGCTAACATTCTGCTATATTAATTTAATCCTATATTAATAAATAATAATATATATCCTAAAAAATATATAAAGATTATTACAGCTATTATGTGCGGGAATAGTCGCACGCGCGCCTATTTTTACGAATTCTTAATGGTTCTTTTTGTGATTTGCTTTATGCATAGCTCGAACTAGACATAAGATACCTTAAAGACATTTTAAGATGATTTTGTGCATACTTGTATACACATTTTCTAAAAATTGGGCAAAAGTTATTCCATTTAATGTACATTTCGACAATTCATTGACAGTTCATGGTCATATATATATATAAAATATCGCTCTCATAGAAACGTGTTTTATTATGTTTAATGTATTAAAAAAATCTGACACATAGCTGTACACGTATAGCTGTAAATATACATATAAATTCGATAATTATCATCAAACTATCTTTACTCAACTATCTTTACTAATTTATCTAAAAATTAGTGACAAATCAGACAGATTAATCTGTCATCATTAATGATTAGATAATATCTTATATCTATTGGCAGTTTTGTCGACAGCGTATACTAAAAAAGTATAAAGGCGGTTATGACAGTCGTAAAAACTGCCTCTATATTTTTTTTAACATATATTTAGTTTATATATATATAATTATATAATGGCAGTTTTGACTACAATAAAACTTGCCTTTATATACTTTTTATATACATTTAAATATCAAAACTGCTTTTATATTATTTTTTATATACCGCACCGTCAAAACAGCCTAACATCTCAATAACACATTGCGCTTACAAAGCGCTAAGAAAACGTTAAAAAAGCACATATTAATTTTAGCGCTTTTTAAGCGCTGATGTGTTACTTGGAATGAGTTTATATGCATAAAAATTAGCAAAGACTACAAAGGTTAAAAGAATTAAAATTTTTCAATAGAATATCAAGAGTAATGATCCTAACGCTTTGCCGGTGTGACAACTGATTTTCCAATAAAAATTCAATTTGCATTCATAATTATAAACCGTTTGGGTACTTAAAGAACTTGATCATAATTTTTCTGCTAGAAAAATAACAAATAAATATGAGCTAATTTACAAACTATCTTGTCTTTATTGATTGAAAGGTCGTTAGTTTATATTGTAGTATATACAGATAGCCAAATGCAGTGTATTTGCTGACGTGTTCCAACAACCAATTTCGACAAACTCAGGACAAAGTAAAACAGCATTATGTCTGTCGCGTTGAATTCAATGGAATTCGAATTCTTGCGAGATGGCAATATGTCAGCATAAATATCTTCGACAACAACTCGTGTTGTCATATTGTTAGTATTTTGTTAGCAACGAACTCAAGATGAAACGATTAATTATTCGTTGCTAACATGTTGTCATGTTGCTAACAACATTATGTATCATCATTGCTCACAGTTT
This sequence comes from Acromyrmex echinatior, assembly GCF_000204515.1. Next base: position 41,366 of record NW_011627156.1, read on the forward strand.
GTTCTAGAAATTTCGACAACTGATTACATATATAAGCAGTCATATTGTTATATTCATAATGTATTCTTTGATGTCAGCAAATGTACAACAAATATTTAACAACATGCAATTAATTTGCACAATATGCTATATATACGCTTGGCTATCTGGGATATTGTCATGATCTTACGCAACAGAATATCAGACAAATGGTAATCCATGATATGGAGTGGCAGGAGTGCCAAAAATTTGCTTTCGATATGATATCGAAGTATGGACTTAAAAATGCATTTACGTAAATATTTCTGTATGAAAAAGTAGATTTCACGAATGTTGTCAATAAACAATAGATATAAAGGATATCATGAAATTATAACTTATCAATCGTTTTTATAGTTTTAAGTGTATACAAAAAGTACATATTGAAAAATTATTGGTTTGAAGACGGTTATAAAATCTCACTTATAGCGTAGGAGATTGTAAGATTCTTATATTCATAACTGTAAGAATAAGAATCAGGAAATTATTAGAATATTTATAATCAAATAAACAGTCACGTTCTAATATACGATCACTGGCTTTATTTAATTTAAATTGAAACATGAATTGAAATAATAGAATATCAGACTCGCAAACGTAAATCTTAAGTTAAAATATGTAAAGAAAGTGACGGTGTTCTCGGGAGATACCCGATGTATCTCCATCCGAAAGTTGAGAATGACTCGTGCTATAATGGCCATGCCCTGGTTTTATCGTCGAAATCTCATGCGTCGCGTGTGTGAACGCGGTGACGCTGCGTGCTGTGTTTCGCTTGGAGTATCACTATCGACTGACAGATGTCAGGAGTTGAAGCAACAAAAAAATTTCATTAATTTTCTTACAATATAAAGATAATTTAATGGTAATCGGGGCCGATTATATTATTATATTCATTTAGATCTGTTGTCAGAGACAATTTGCAGATCTGTCCAAATTTGTTGAAACAATTATGGTCATACCCCAGTGAAAAATGATAATGCAATCGGCATCGATTTCATTGTCATTTCTCATTGAGACCTCCACAGATTTAATTCTTTTCTCCCGAGAATACACTTTCCAATACCGATAGTGTAATGAAATGAGTGTCATATCTGATATATGCTTATTCTTCACATATATAAATAAAAATTTTATATAAAAAATTACACATTTCATTTTAATTCATACATATTGTACTTTATTGTAATTTAGATATATAATAATACATAGAGTGGAACACAAATTTATCATTCTACATACTTTAATAGTAAAAGGACAATTTATCAAATAAAATGAATAGGTTGAGCGTTGATTACAATTCACAATATACTAATAGCGAACAGGAAACAATAATAAACTCTCGTTTAAAATAATTATGTGCTTTCTAAGATAGATAGTTTTCCGTCATCTAATGATAGTAAGAGACCTGTTTTACGAATCACTATTTTAGATACCTTGTTTTTGATACCTTTAAATATAAAATTAACACAATGTCATGGCTTATTTCGAGTTATAATTAAATTAACTTTAAATTAATATAATTAACAGACGTTTCGGCTTACAAAGCCTTTTTCAGTGTCGCAACGCAGAAATACAATCTTACATTAATGAATAAAGAATAAAAAATTTAAAAACAATGGTGAAGTGTCAAAATATAAAAAAAAAGAATACAAAAAAATATAAAAAAATTCGAACGTCAATAAGTATTCCGTTAGATGACAAAAAGCTAGGAACATTTGAATACTTCAGTCAACAGTAAATCAATTATGTTCATCGATAAAATAGATTTGCCAAATTCTTCGGTTGAGATCGAGAATTCAGTTTGTCACAGATTTGTATCAAACGATTAGAGAAATTTTTTTTTTCTTTAATTACGAGTATTTTTATAATATTCTGTAGAACAAATACGAGGGCAAGTCAATAAGTTCTTAGAAAATCTGTCAGAGGACTCGCAGTGTCATGTCACTTACTTTTTGACAAGTAGCATCTTTCAGCTGATTACTATCAAATTTTGAGCGGAATTCATCGCGTGATTTCATTTTTGTAGACGATTAAAGCGAACAACCTTTGTATTTTTTGCAAAATAGAAAAAAAACAAGTTTCGTGCAGTGATCAAACATCTACATATGAAACATTTAACGCCAAAAAAAATCAAAGCCGAGTTGGATAATGTTCATAGCACATCTGCACTAGCGTTTGCGACTGTATACAATTGGGTGAATGAATTTAAACGTGGTCGTATATCCACATGTGATGCACCTCGTTTGGGATGTCCAATTGAGGCTGCTACGCCAGAAATCATCGATAAAGTTCACGATATTGTTTTGGCTGATTGACGAGTGAAAGTGCGCGAGCTTGTTGAAGTCACAGGCATATCACATGGCATAATGATTTCAATTTTGCACGAATAATTGGATATGAAAAAGCTATTGGCAAGATGGGTGCTGTGTTTACTCACTGTGGACCGTAAGCGCGACCGTGTGACGATTTCAAAACAATGTTTGGAGATGTTTCAACGTAATCCAGATGAATTTCTGCATCGATTCATTACTGTGGACGAAACATGGATCCATTACTTTACACCCGAGACGAAGGAACAGTCAAAACAATGGACTTTATCGAGTGAACTAGCTCCGAAGAAGGTGAAGACCGTGAACTCGGCCGGAAAGGTGATGACCACAGTTTTTTGGGATGCACGCGGTATAATTTATATCGATTACCTTCCATCGAAGCAAATGATCAATGGCGATTACTACGCAGCCTTATTGGACGTTTCAACAATATTTTAAAGAAGAAACGTCCCCATTGGCGAAAAAGAAAGTGCTCTTCGATCAAGATAATGCACGGGTTCACACCAGTGCCCGGCACTGGCCAAATTGAATTCCGCTACGAATTCTTCCCCATCCAGCATATTCGTCAGATTTAGCCTCCTGCAATTATTTCCTGTTTCCAAACCTGAAGAAATGGTTCGGAGGAAAGAGATTCACCACCAAAGAGCAGCTCATCGCCGAAACAGAGACTTATTTTGAAGGACAAATCATATTATTTGGACTGCTTAAAAAAGTTGGAGAATCATTGGATCAAGTGTATCGAGCTGAAAGGAGAAATAAAAATAAATCGATCAAAAAAAATGTGTTTTACTATGTTTTTCTAAAAATTTATTGATTTGCCCTCGTAATAAACTATATATATGAAAAACAGAATTCCAAAATGTATTTTGTTCAAAATTTTATTTTTTTAGCTAAAGTGGCGTAGTGTTGAAAGACTTATATTATTAAGCTACTCTAAGATGTTCAGAAAGCATTTTTTATCGTTAATTTATATTTAAAAAAATATATAAACATTTTAAAGTGTATTACGATTTTTAACTAAAAAAAAATGCAATAAATTTTGTTTAATATTTTTTGTAATTGTAAATACTGAAAGAAAAGATTGGTTGCTGCAATGATTTAATTGCAATGTCAGTATATGATTTCGATAGGCTAACGCAACTAAAAATTTGCTACAATCAAAAACTGGTTGTTGCAGCCATAAAAATGTAATGCCATATTTTACTATCTAAATTGTTCCAGCAACCAATCTTTTCTTTCAGTGTAATAATTTAGGAATTTTTTAAAATATTTCACATCCTACTGATTGGGATATTGTTATTTTCTATAAAGTGCGTAATTTTATTGTGTGAGGAGTTTCTTTCTTTCTCATTTTCTGAAAATTACAAATTTTGGACAAAACACATTTTGAAAGTCTGCCATTCATACAGGGTGAATCAGAGTCGAACCAACTTTTTACCCTATGAGAAAATTATCGACTTCATATCTAATTAAATTATAATGTGTGCAATCATTTTCTCATAGAGTAAAAAGCTGGTTCAACGACTCTGATTCACTTTGTATAAGGTAATAAGCTCTAAGTATAAAGTAAAATGTGTATGTACATGATAAACAAATTGTTATAAAAATGACTTATACATACATTTCGTCACAAAAGTTTTTGTTGGATTAAAATGTGTTGCTGCTGATTCTAATTCCCTTTTCATCTACTTCGAATGACGCATTTCTTAAGCATATGTTCTAGGCGTAAAGTACGCTTTTAAGTAAAAAATTTAAATGGATCTTATTCGGCTCAGGTACCTTATACGTATATACAAATATCAATGTAAATTGTATTTGACTTCCGTACAAAAGAAGATTTAAATCCAGAGTTGAATGCATTTAATTCTGTTTAATAAGTATATTACAATACAATTGTTTGCGAATTATATCTTATCGTCTTATAATTGTATTACGCACTAACAACCTGAAAGCTCATATATCTATTTTATTTGGATTTATTCTAAGACCCATGAAACTATTATATTAATTTAATTTATTTTAATTACTATATATTTTATTTATTAATTTAAATTGTATTGTATACTTTTTATATTAATTTTTTATAATTGGTTAAAAACAAGTAATTAATTATACTATTCGAGGAAATAGCACACATATTTAAAACTATAATTGCTTTTAATAAAAATATTTGTCACTGTATCCATTAATCTAAAATTACTATTACATGCACGTACAACAGTAGTCAACATAAATTAATAGATATACTGACTAGATACTATTAAAGATCATTAACCCATGACTGATTTTCGCAACCATGAAAAGGGTCCGTAGGGCCCGCTCGGAAGTAATTAAAGAACACTGACATTATCGACAATTTACAATATACAAATTTGTGATTATTAACATAAATATTTGGATAGTACATTATTTAATTCATGATTTTTTTATTATATAAATGCTAAAAATAAGTATACATACTTGTATGTTATAATATTTATATTACTGCAAAATTATAATTTTTTTCTCTATAGTTACTATCTTTATTGATTAAACTCGGCAACATTAAAATTATAGTTTTAAATAAAAATCGAATATTATTGAGTTTTAAATATAGATACTTGTCTATGAAACTAATAAGTTGTAAAATTAGTACTATATTATCAGTACTTCTTACTCTTAATCACTTAAATTTTAATAAACACTCTAATTCTCATAAAAATATCAATCTTTAATAATATTTCGTCGGGGGAAATATAATAATGGATATAGATCATACATTAGCTCTTACTGATGTGTTTGAAATTATATTAAATTATAAAACGATGGGGGAGGTGTTATATACAAACTTACCTTTTTAAAAAAATGGTCAAAAAGGCGCTAAGAGTGTGTGCTCATCCAGTAAAACTTAAATATGATAAAACCTAAATATGATAAAACCTAGATGATACGTATTGAAAATAGTGTACCAAATTAAAAAGTACAATCCAAACTATCTTTATTAAGTGATACTTTTTGTATTTTTATTGAAAGTCTTCCTATTTCAATCTCTCGTCCTAAGAAACTAATAGTAGTTTCAAAAAGTAAAAAATGGTATTATCCTTATTATTTTTAGTTAATTCTAATAATGACACATATCATTTGTATCTTTATCAAAATAATTAATTAAATTTTACCAAATTAAAAAGTGAAACTCAAGACTATCTTTTTATTATCTTTTTATTTACTTAACTTTAATGATATGTGTATATCATGTGTATAAAAAATTTGATATCAACAACAGGCGCCAAGTTAAACTAGTACATTTATTTATTATTTATTTAATTCCAATGATATATCTATTATTTTTATAAAAGAAAAAGATTTGATATCAGCAATGGCGTAAAGTTGAATGAAATTATAAAATTTTTATAAAGTTAAATGCTATAATATGTATATGTATGTGCAAGGAAATAATTCAGACAAGTATGCGATTTAGATTTAGTACAGAATAAATATTAAGTATTTATATGGTATGCGTTATATACTGTAAATTATACAGTGTAACAATTTTACTTGTTAAAATTTATAATAATATAATTTTTTTTAATAAGTAAAATTGTTATTCCATTTGATGTACAGATGTCTTCTTTATTTACAGTCTTGAGAACTCATGAACGTTTCGACTCTCTTTCGAATCTTCTTCAGCAATATTCTTATTCTATATTGGATTTCACGAACGGACAAGATAGAGTCACTCACAGGTTGCTAAAATTTTTTAGATTTATTAAAAGTAAAATTAAAAAGTAAAACCCAAGTGGTACTTTACTATATGAAATGCTATGTATCTTTTAATATTTTCATTGAAAGTCTTTTTATTTCAATTTTTTAAAAAATAATAGTAATAACTTTAATTCTTCTTCAAAAATATTTTCAGTCTTCCTATTCCAACACAAGAAATAATAGCTTTAATTTTCTTCAAACAACATTATAAAAATTATCACTCACAAAATTTACTTGTAAGTATACTTAACAAGTATACTTAACAAGTTACTTGAACGTGTATAGTCGATTTAACAAAATTGTTGTACAAAAAAATGAAATCTAATGTACTTTGTACCCATTCGAGACTCTTATTATCTATTACAAGTGATAATGCGTTATTCAATTTTCGCTAAAAATATTATATCAAAAAATTATGTTACCTCAATTAACTAAAGTGTTATAAAGAATTTAAAGAGGTAACAGAACAAAAAAATTTAATTTAAATAAAAGTAAAAACACTTGGCGCTGCTAAATCGAATATTAAAAGTAATAAAAAAAATATATAATTTAATCAGTGTTGCACTGAATAAAAAAATAAATTTTACTGTTTAACATCTATATTTGTGTAAGATATATATCATCTGTTCTTTTGTAAGAAGTACAGTTGCACTTTCTTTATATTCTTATCTTTCGTGTTAAACAAAGTAATCTTTCAATAATTATGCGTTACAATAAAATATTGATCAAATTTGTATAAGTAGAGTATAGGTCGGTTCTAATTCGGGAACTCCGAGGGGGGGAGGGGTAAGGAGCAGCGGAGTATCCGTGGCGCGGGGAGGGGAGGGAGTGACGGCACGAGGAAGATGACGTCACGATGGTGTGCAAGAATGACGTTATGGTGGATGACGTCGCGGTGGAAGATGTTGTGGTGCGGAGGGGGGGGGGAGGAGGATGTCTCAAGTGCGGGAAATTACGTAACGGGGATGTACGGAAAATTACATTCGCATCGCGGTGATGACGCCGAGCGCGATCAGCCGCCGCTAGTCCTCATCGCCGCCGCCGGCCCGGTCCACCTCCGGGCGCGATCCACCGCCGGTGCCCGCCGCCGAACGCGGTTTCCCTGCGCGCTATACTTACCATGCATACTTATCATATCTTATGCATAGCCATTTTCTTCTTACGTAATCTTCAGCGTCTAATCAATGCAATTATTCATGAAATATTTTTTATTCGACCAAATTATAACTATTACTATTATTTTAGAGAGCTCAAGGTATGGTTGGGCGCGATGGTGTCGCGCGTGATGACGCGCATGTAATACGATGCAGAAATAGAAAGGAATAGTAGACAGAACAAATAATTTTGAACACAGAGTCCAGGTTAATCCATATTTATTTATTTTTACATATATATTTTATCACATTTTAATATCTCCTCCGCTTCAATATGAATGTCACCGTCCTCACAAATTGTATGTGAAAACGCGCTGTAATGGAGAAGAACAAATGGATAAGCCATTTATAGAGAAAAATTTTTCACAAACAAGTATAAATGAAATACTTACTTGCACAACTCATGTTGAATGTATGACTCCATAATGTTATGGGAATCCCTCAAACTTGGATGTACATTCTTAAGTGTCTACGATAGAGAAAATCCATGACCCATTCGTTCCAGTAGTTAGGCGTATAACCTTTTGACAATATATAATTATCACGTTTTTCTTCAATATAACCTTCATTCCCTATTATCATTATCGGGTAAGAAATATTAATGTGAGTCAGCACATTACGGAAACCGAGTTCTCGATTGCTAATTAAATGCGGGAGTAACTATGGTTAGCCATTTTACACAGACTGACTTTCCGCAAAATCCTCGCGGATATTTATATCAATTCCGGTCAATGACATCAAAAATGCAAACGTCAGATTTTATAACAAAAGATTTTTAGCGATATCCGGTGATGACATTAATGTGTTCTAACATCGCAAATTATAATGTTAGCAAATTTGTAAGTTTCAATATGACTTTGTTAGCGTAATTTATGATTTCTTAAGAATGATAATCATTAATATAATTTGATAAAAATGCGACGTTGCCAAATAGTGCAATATCAACTAATATATAACTGCTGACTTTGTCAGCATAATATAAGAAAATTTTTCAAGGACATTAACATGTTTTGGTGATGACATCATGAATGTAATTCGATACAACATCTGCAAAAATGCAACATTTGTAATTTCATCAAACTATAGCTACTCCTTTAAGAGATGTTCAGACGATATCATTAATAAAAATAACGCACATAATAATATAAAAATAACAAAATTTAGTTAATAACGTCATCAATTCGACAGCGCAAGTGACAACATGGAGCGTGATTTGATTGAGCAAACTACCTTGCTTAATACTATAGACGAGTACAGCACGTGGGAACAGTGCTGAATTTATAGTGATGAATTTATAGAATCATTGGAGGAGCAGAGCCGTATCAAACACCCGCAATTATTAATCGGTAATAGATAATCATTGATCGCATATATCGCGCGGCTCGAGAGTCTGAAGGAATCTGTGCGTAGAAGATTTGTGCATGTAGGCGCTGAGTACGAATTACGTTGACGCGTCATCGAAACGGTGTTTGAAAACCGTATTCTGACGGGCGCGGTAAACTCTAAACATATCGAGCCTCGCCGATTTCTCGAAGACGCGAGCGAAATTGTGCTTGAGTATAGTGTAATGCAACAATATGACGCTATAAAAATAAACACTGTTTTTAATAGCGAGTTCGTGGCGAGTGATAAACGCGAGAACAAACGTATCGCCACCTGAAACTATAAATTATATCAATGCACCGATTTGCGCGAGTGGTAAGTATCATGCGTCACAGAGCTTACCTTATCATCGCTGGAAGCATAGTGGACAGGGCATTGTCGCATATACTGAATTTAACGGTGAGTGCGAACAAGCACAATCCTCTGCGCGGGATGTCATATCAAACTCCTGCGAGAAATTATGCTAAAGAGAGCGGTAATCAATGTGCAAACCGCGGACAATGCGTGTTTTGCATGGTCTGTTATTGCCGCTCTATACTCGGCTCAAAGAAATGCACATCGAGAATCCTCGTATTCGCATTATACATCGGTTCTCGCGGGCATTGAATTTCCAATGACGTTGAGTCATTGGAATCAAATTTAGAAATTCGAAACTTTGAATGACATTTTCATCAACGTCTACACCAATAAGAAGGAAATTGTATCGATACGATTCGTCGATCGAAAAAGAAGCAAATATATAACTCTTGTACGAAGGATGACGAGGGATCACTTTGTGATCAAGAATCATGACTTGTCAGCTCACAACTTACCAAAAAAGAACATAAGAAATATTTCTGCGATAGGTACGTAATAATAATAATAATAATAATAATAATAATAATAATAATGATAATAATAATAATAATATAATATATAATATGATATATAATATATAATATAATATAATACTTTTTTTCAGATGCCTCTACTACTTTAGCTCGAGCGCTAAATTGGAGATCCACAGCGAGGACTGTAGAAAATTAAACAATTGCGCGATCAGATTACCGAGCGAAGACGATAAGTGGCTGAACTTCGATAACCACTGCAGGAAGAATGCGTCCCATTCGTTGTCTACGTCGATCTGGAGTGCATTGGAAAAGACGGATGGGAATCCTAAATCGGCTATGTACATGTATCATCATTATAATATGTTTAGTTTCGAATACTACGTGCATTGCTTACTGTCGTTTTCGTGATAAGGATTGTATAGCGTGGTTCATAGAAGAATTCAGAAATTTGGCGTACAGTGTACAGTCTAATTTCGACTAACCCATGGCAGATTTCACGCAAAATGATTGGCAAAAATTCATCAATTCTACGCACTGCCACGTGTGCGAGAAACCGTTTGCGCCAGACGATATGCGGGTACGCAATCATTGTAATTTAACCGGGTACAGAGACCCCGCACACTCAAATTGTATCTGACTATGACACGCATTTTACCATCAAAGAAATTACTACCGCATACGAAGGACGCGTTGATCTTTTATCGATAACTAAAGAAAAATATATCTCGTTTACTAAACATGTCAATAGTACTAAAAACGAAAAGGTATTACAGTTTATAAATTTATTCAGATTTCTCGCTTCTAGTTTGGACAAATTGGCGCCTTTTCTCAGTAAAGATAAGCTACGTATATTATAACGCGAATTTTCCAATTTATCAGAAGAAAATTTTAATCTTTTGATACGAAAAGGCGTCTTTCCGTACGAGTACATTGACTATATTGAAAAGTAGGAGGAGCTGTGTTTACCACCTCGCAAGTTGTTTTATAGGTCATTGACAGATGACATTGTATCTGAGAATGTTTACGCGTATGCCGTCAACATATGACAGCAGTTCTCCATCCAGACAATCAGTAAATATAGACTTATATCTGAAAACAGATGTTTTGTTGTTGGTCAGCGTTTTCGAAAATTTCCACGACAGTTGCATCGCGAATTATGGACTTGATCCCATGTATTATTACACCTCACCGGGCTTCACGTTGGACGCCGTGTTAAAGCATATGGATGTAAGATTTGAACTGCTCACAGACATTGATATGGTCATGTTTATCGAGCGCGGTATACGCGGTGGTCTGAGGCAGTGTTCAAACAAGTACATGCGAGCCAACAACAAATACATGACATCATAGTACTTGATGTACTATGGCGTCAATAATCTGTACGGCTGAGCAATGTGTCAATTATTACCTTACGTTGATTTTCGATGGGTCGATGACGTACAAAATTTCGACTTTACGACCATCGCGTTAGATTCGCTAACAGACTATATTCTCGAAGTGGACGTGGAGTACTCGCAACATCTTCATGACACGCACACTGATCTACCATTCTGTCCGACGCGCGAGAAACCACCCCGCAAGCGCAATGATAAGTTCCTCGCAACATTATGCGATATGCAGCGTTTACGTCATACATTAGTGTAACTTGCAGCAGTGTACTCGTTACGGTCTCCGTATTGTAAAGGTTCACCATATACTGCAATTCGTGCAATCTCGATGACTTCGCGATGATATAGAACTAAACACAACGTAGCGTCTTTTTGGAGAATCTGGTCGCGATAGAACTGTGTAAGCTCGAGGTAAAGTTCAATAATACGTGGGTATGTGCATACTCGACATATCCAAGACGTGTTTGTACGAATTTCATCACAAATATAATACATGGCACCGCTATTTCGCGAAAATGCAAAATTATGTATACCGATATTGATAGCCTCTATATCACGTGGAATATGACGATATCATGAAACGTGATATAAGTAGATTTGACACGAGGGATTACACCGCGACAACGCGACGATATTTCGCTCGCAAATAAAAAAGTTCCTGGCCTTATGAAAGACGAGAATGGTGCCATCATAACCGAATTCATAGCTTAGAGCGAAAATGTATTTCTTGCATATAGAAGAAAAGAAGAATAGGCAAAGAAGGCAAAGGGCGTCAGGAGCAATGTTGTAACGAGGTCTATAACGTTTGAAGATTACACGCGGTGCTTAAATGAAATATGCGCGGTGCATAATCGAAATGAGAAGCAGACAGTCGTGCATACGATATATCAGAAACAAAAATCGCTCTAAGTCCGCACAACGATAAGCGATAACAACGATATACCGTGCCAGGTTCCATCGACGCTACCATGAGAGCATTACCGATGTAAATAAAACATTTATATTGTATAGTATGTTTAATATGTATGTAACGTGTATAATATGTATAATATTGAGTATGGGAATAAGTTTTCGCCCATTGCAGAAAGATATCGTTAGTAACATTGCTCGTGTGTTTGATAGAACGGCAAGATATGTTTTTGAAAGGTGTGTCCAAACTTTTGAGCCCAATAGATGGCATTCGTTCAAAGCGTAACAAAGAGTAACTTTTTTTGCGTTGAAGATGTCGGAATTTATTCCAAAAAGCAACATTTGCGGGAAGTTTTTCATTATTTTATTTTAAAGAAAAGTGCTGCGGAAACGCATCGTTTGCTCGTAGATATTTACGGTGAGCATGCTCCATCGAAAACTAGTTGTAAAGAATGATTTCGGCGATTCAACAATGGTGATTTTGACGTGCGTGAACAAAGAACACGAAGGTGCACCGAAAAAATTTGAAGATGCAGAATTGCAAGCATTATTCGAAGAAGATTCGTGTTTATCGCTCGATAGATTGGCAAAAGAGTTAAATGTTGATAGATCCACTGTTGGAAAACGTCTACACGCAATGGGAATGGTGCAAAAAGAAGGAAATTGGGTGCCATACAAATTGAAAGAGAGAGATATGGAAAGACGTTTGGTCATCTGCGAGATGCTTCGTCAATGACAACAAAGGAAGGGTTTTCTATATCGTATCGTAACTGGCGATAAAAAATGGATCTACTACGATAACCCTAAAACCCTTGAAGGCATGGGTGATGCCAGGTAAACTAGGTCCATCAACACCAAAACGAAATATCCATGCTTCGGAGATTATGTTGTGCATCTGGTGGGATCAAAGAGGTATTATA